>CM064501.1:21356357-21551910 GCA_032716605.1 Paralithodes platypus | reverse complement strand
GGACATTTGGAGGTGTTGGCGGCCATTTTTGACGCCATATTGGATTTTTGTGTTACATAATAGGCCAACATCATTTTTATGATCTTAATGTGTTCTTTGCCCCCAAAAACCTAGGGATAGCCACCAAGATCATCAAATTTGAGTTGATAGTTACATAGTTATGATCATTAAGAGGTTTCGGCGGCCATCTTGGACGCCATCTTGAAAAAAAAACTTTTCCGGGGGTCCTACTTTGGTAAACTTTTAGTATGTTAAAAAGTACACTAAAACCTACCAGAATCAGTTGAGAAACCTTTTGTAGCATTTTTTGGGGGGTTAAACTGTATTTTGACCTGACTTATAGGGCCACCTAGACCCTCTGCCTTAAAGATATACATGGCAAGGAAGGTTTGTCTAGAGCTACTGACAGGTATCGTGTCAAAAACGTATGATTAGAGGCCCACAACTGTGTGGACGTAATATCTTCAACAGAAAAATTCTTAAGGAAATGCAAAGAGGCTGCCCATTTGCGTAAATCGTGGGCCCTACCCACAACGCCGGGATTACTCTCTTTAACACCTTACGAGCGGCCTATGCGGTTTATTTATGTGTACCGCCCAGCGGGGTGTTTTTAGCCAAAATAGGGCTGTTTACGTGATCATTTTCATGCCTAAATAAGACCCAGAACGTAAAACAAGTACCTATCCCTGAAAGGGCATAAACAGAGCTTTCGAATGACACCATAACGATCCTTGTATGATGGATAGTGTTCACTGTGCTCATTCTTGGCTATGAACCCTGGGGAAGGTGCAATGTGAATACACTCATTAAGCCTACCAAACCTGAGGCAATTAGGTGTGTTGCTCATCGCCGCCAGCTCAGATACTCTGTTCCCGGTGGCCAAAGCCATAAGGAATACTACCCTTTTTAAGAGTAATGTAAAATCTCCAGTATTTTGGTACAGACGGGAATGAAGTAATGACAAAGCTTTGTCCAGAGACCAAGTAGGCATGAGCTGATGGGGAGGTGGGCGGAGTTTAAAACATGCTCTCATAAAACCTGTTTCCTCCGCGACTGGTATGGTGAGACCGGTAAGGTCCCAAAATGGCATCCTAATCGCTGTTAAGTGATTTTTTAACGTTACCACAGATAAATGTTTCTGCTCGAACAGATAATTTAAATAATTAAAAACCAAAGCCACCGAGGGCACAGTTTGTTCTGTCCTAAGGATCCAAGAAGTAAAGGCTTGCCAATGTGATTGATACAGTCGTTTTGTAGACTGGGTATATTGATTCATGAATTTATTGGTTACGCCTCTACCATACGGTGCTAGCCACTTGGCCTCCTGAATGTCCATAATGCAAAAGTCAGCGAGGTCGCTAGGTTGCCAATCGTGTCTAAGTGGAAAAACCCGACCAGGAGCGACACCGGGTGCGGGCACCACGTTTTCAATTGCTGGTACCACAACTGCGCCGGCCACAGGGGCGCGATTAGCGAGACTACGTCCCCGATAATCTCGTAGTTTGTTTACTACTTGGCACATTAGAGACGCGTCTGGCGGCGGAAACAGATAAATGGAACTCCACCTGTTCCAGTCTGTCACCAGGGCATCTGGCCCACCTGCCGGCGTTATCGTCCGGCGGGTGAGGTACAATGGGAGTTTGTGAGTCTCCTCTGACGCAAACAGATCCACTTGTGGATGGTAAGGCTCCGCAATCATTTGGTTGAAAATGGTTTGCTTGAGCGCCCATTCTACTGTTGTGCTCTGTGTCCGAGACAGAGCGTCTGCCCAGACGTTTGCTACGCCTGGGAGATAAGAAGCGTGAAGATGAATGTCCAGCCTGTTGGCTAGAATAAAAATCTTTTCTGACACGGTTAGCAACTTTCGAGATCTCGTCGACCCTTGTTTCTGAATACAGTGAACCGCATTCAGATTGTCCATTCTGAAGGCCACCGACTTGCCCCGCAAAGTAGAGCCGTGAGCCTGAAGGAAAAATAAGGGGACTAGTAATTCTTTGACATTGATGTGGGAGATTTCTAAATGGGACCAAAGCCCTTGACCCTGGTGCCCTTGGTTTGACTGAAAACCCCAACCTATCGTGCCTGACGCATCCGTGTCTACCCATACCGTCGGCGGAGGAGAGGTCCATGACATTACTGAGTGCAACATTTCCCTCTTCGCCCAGACCGCTAGTAAGTTGTGGATTAATTTTGGTATGGGCCATAATTTTTCCGCCGGCAATAGCGGAAAATATTTGTTGCCCTCCAATATTAAACGCTTTACTTTCAACCGGCCCAACATTACAGTTAGTTGAACCCAGTTGAGAGAGCCGACCAGAGACTCCCAGATTCTCCGTGTCGTAGTCAGACTGTGAAGGAACCGGAACAGTTTCCTGCGAAATCTGTTTCGATTGTCCACACTCTGACTCAGAGTGAGAGCAGCTGTGTCCCAAACCAGCCCTATCCACTGAACTACTCGTGAGGGAACAAGGTTTGACTTTACCAGATTTACCTTGAACCCTAGAGTTTTGACATGATTTAATGTTATGTTGACATGATTTATGCATACTTGCTCCGTCTCTGCCACCACTAGCCAGTCGTCTAGGTACCACAAAATCCTGATCCCTTGTTTTAACAATGGCATCAGGGCTTGCCGGACTAATTTCGTGAATAAGCGAGGTGCCAGGTTCAATCCAAATGGCATCCTCTGAAAAACATAATTTGATGCCTGATCCGTAAGGCCAGAAATCGTTGAAATCTTTTGTTTACCGAGACGTGCCAATACGCGTCTGTCAGGTCTAAAGAACACATCCATCCTCCCGGCGGAAGTGTTAGCCTGATTTGATGCACTGTCAACATCCTGAATGACACGTTGTGAATGTGAAGGTTCAGATAAGACAGGTCTACGACGGGTCTCATCTGAAGACTGTCCCTTTTGGGTACCAGAAATAGCTTGGATGTGAAGACTGGGTAATTTTGAGGGACCGGGATGATGACATTCTTGGCGATCATTTCCTTGATCAGTGACTCCACCTCTAATGAAACTAGATTCGCCGTTGTCGGCTGACGTAAACGAGGTCGCCGGAGCCACTGCCAAGTGATGCCTTTGCGTGCCACCATCCTTGCCCACGTATTTAACGGCCATGCTTGATGACACGTTCGGAACGACCAAGTTAGCAGACAAGGGTTCGCCGGCTGTACTACCCTCGGATCCACCCGCCTTGAGACCGGCACCGGGAGTGAGAGAGACTTTAGTTTTTTGATGGTGGTGGAGGTGGTGGTGGTGGACGCTTCGCCTGCTGGCCGGCGTTGGCAGAAGACAGGCCCTGACCTGGTTTGTTATAGCCTCGTCCTTTCTGACCTGTAAACTTACCCTGTCTATACCTGTACTGACCTTGGGGGGAAGAGGACTTAGGTAGGTGAAAGGGCTTAGATCCCCCAGGCTGCGCTTTTGCGACTGGCTTGGGTTTGGGAAGTTAAAGGCAGGTTTCTTAGAAGGGGTGGGACTATGTTTAAAGGCCTGAGCCATATTAAAAACAGTTCTCCACACATCTGGGGACATTAAAGAGGGAGTAAGCACTGGTGACATGACCACCTGATTCGCAATTCGATCAGGAAGCTTCCTAACCAGGGACATTCTGAGATCTTGTCTCACTCGTACCGCCTCAAGCAAGGCTGTGCGGATATCACCCAACGACTGAATCGACGTCTGAAGGAGCAATCGCCGAGATAGTTCAACCGATCTTCTGGCATCCGCGTCTGCGATTGCCTGAGTGGATCGTAGCATCGATTTCGCCACCTGGTGCGTCACAATGTATTGGGAGAAAAGTCTATACGCTTTCCCCCGTAGCCTAAATTCCCGGTCTAGGTGAGTTTGGGAAGGTGTAGTGAAAGGGTCCTTGAGTTCACATAGATTGATTTTTGGGGCAGCTAAGAAAGCAAACAAAGCAGATGGGACACCGCCAGCAGCACACACTGGCATAGAGAACCAAGAATGACTGTCCTGAGGAATTTGGTGGGAAGATTTTGAGGTGAAGGTGGTAGCAAAGTTCTGAGCCTCCGTCTCCCATTCCACCCAAGGTCCCGGGCCCAACTGCCCCACCTTCAATGCTGGATTAGCGGCTGTGTCTGTGACAGTTTGCAAATCTATTTCTGGAGTGAGAGCTGACAGTGTTTTTATTTATTAGTGGCCCCTCCATCATTGACGAACATGCCTATTACATAAGGCATCCTCTTCAAACACTAATCCACCGTAGTTTGAATCTACCGCGCAGAGCATTTAAAATCTGAGGAGCCTTCATCATGAGCGCACGTGACCTCACTCATGGCTTCAGTCATTATGAATTGGGTTCTCACTACGAAAAAACTTCGTAAAAAATAAAAAAGAAAAAGAAAATAAGAATAACTATCCAATAAGCTTTCCATCATATCGTAGATGTACTTGTGTGGATCTTTGACCAGACGCTGATTCAGGCGTCATTCTTCCTTCACTGACATATCAAGTAAACCAAAATCCTTAATACATCAACGAATGGGAAGGGGATGGTCGGGAGGGCCCCAGTCGTCAATGATTACGGGGCCACTACTAAATATTAGGTTTTCTTTATCTCCTTACAGGAGTCAAACCTATAATTTATTAGTGGCCCCTCCATCATTGACGAACATGCCTGATTTCTAAGACTGGAGGGGGACATTCGTAATCATATCATAACTCTAGAAAAGCAGATAATCAAACAACCACATAGTATTCTTACTTTTGTAAAAAAGAGATATTCGGGTGCATAAACTTTATACAGCCTAAATCTTCAAAAAGGGGTACAAGCAGGAGCGTGCTTCAAAGAAGCCTGCTTGAAAAAGGGTTAACTCTGAGACTCTGTGCACAGATCTGCTAGTTAAGAAGGCACCCCACTTAAAGTAAGTGGTGAAAAATAAAAACTTATAAGTTTACATGTGCACATATAAACCCCATTAACAAGTGGATATATTCCTAAAAATATAACCAAACATAAATGAATTCTTGTACATTCGTAGAAGTACTGAACTCGTGTACTTATGCAGAAGTAATTACTGCAAAAGTAAAAGTCGTAGTTGCCACTACCGAGATTTCTCAAAAATCTATTGCTTCACAGCCAAAGCTACTTACAACAAGAATTGTCGTAACACTACTATTGGCTTTTAGCACAATTTCCTGCAATGAATACTACAGATAAATTTTATAATACAATGCCTACAACCAGTATCACAGCTCGTATGTTACGAACACATACTCCGGAGGGGTCTAGGGTGTCCTATGTCACACTGACTACAGTGTTTTTATATCATTAAAACCATCATTCTTGGACCAGTCAGAAAACAGTTTTGAAGCTGAGGCAGGGGGCAGGGCAGGTGTAGCAGTATATACAAAATAGTCCTGGTGATAATAGTTAGGAATGGCCTTAACATTAACATCTAGTACATTACCCAATATATCCAAGGCTCGTATCTATTTAGATTTATTGCCTTGGATTACCCACTCTCGTGGCACTGGAAGTTCCCCTGACAAGGTGGGCTGTGCGACCTCTGGTTTAGTGGGGATTAATTGTACCCATGACTCGTCGGGACCGTATAATAGGGGCATCTCTACCTTTCTTAACGGTGCTTTATCTAAAGGGGGCGGATTCACATCCGTTACCACCCTTACACTAGAAGTAGTCAGTGCCGCCGAAGCAGGCCTAGCGACCACAGATGGTGATATAGAGGGAGGGTGAGGAATCTTAGTTAAGGCAATGGAAGCAATCAGAGGCCGAACATTGGAACTTGTCATGGAAGCTCCCAGGTCTACTGTAGGAGTCTCCGGCTGTTGGCCAATTTTTTTTGTTAGAGCATTAACCAATAACCCATCTATTTCTTCTGCCGTGACAAATTTAGTTGATGATGAACTCAGAGGTGAATCATTCCGATCCTGTGCGTCGTCTAAAACTGAACCCGACTCCTGCACCTCCATGTCCGAGATTACAGACACCTCGTCTTTGTCATCTGGCTCCCCGTGAGAGGATTCCACCGAAGCCGGAATCCCGTCGTGTTGCCAAGTCAAGTCTGGAATGGATGATGGGATCGCCGCGTCCCGGTGGACATCAGCCACTGAATGTGTATCTTGAGCCAGACGTGGGCTTTCAGTCCCTGGTCGAGAATACCGCCATACCCCCAGGCCTTGGCCTGCACTCCCTTGGGAGTCCGATACTCCCTCAACCATGGAGCCCCCACTTGACCCTGCTAGAGGACGATCACTGTCCACCGAACTCTCCAATTCTAAGGTTAGAATACTAATTGGTAAACTGTCTTTTGTTGCTGACACCACACTAGCCCCATGAGAGTGAATACTAGATTTGCCGGGAGTAGAGGCATGAAGAGAGGCACTAGACTCCGGTGAATGCCGGGAGGCCTTTCGTTCATGCGAGTCTTTCCTAGAAGACTTGTGGCTATGGTGCGACCTAGAACTGCCTTTGGACTTTGTAGATTTCTCACTATAGCTACTTGTGGACCCCTCTGTCTTGCTCTTCTTACTCGCCGGCGAAGAAGAGAGACCAGGCGGCTGCTGTCTAAGAGGTGACCTGGACCTGGATCGCGCCCGTGACGAGGAGGCTGCCACCAGGGGCGTAGGTTCTCGCGGTCTCTTAGATGTGCCGGAGGCTGGAGAAAGTGTAATACCCTGTCCAGTCTCTGCTGACTTTCGTACAGTTACTCTAGAGGGACGTTTAATAGGGGGGGTGCTCAATTAGTAAGTTATCCCAAAGAGTTACGTTATCGCATTGAAGTGACTTATGAGCCACTGTGGTAGTATAAGTGGTCATCTGCTGCCTAACCTCCCGTAAAGCGACCGCTGCTGTCTTATCATTGTCTTGCAAAACTTTATGGCTTAATTGAGAGCAAAAGGTACAGTTCCGCATCACCCACAGACCCCTTGAGCGGTCGAGACATTTAACACATTTAATGCAAAGGGTGTGTGCAAATATAGGGATACCTGAACAGGAGGGCGTAATGCACAAAGCAAAAAACAGGAACAAAGGTAGCCATGACAGAGACTGGTGGGAAACTTACTCCAGGTTCTCTATAGACCCGCCGGGACCCAGCTCTGGAAAAAAAGAAAATTTCCAGGAATTAATGCTCATAAGGTTAACCCAACATGTTCGCACACAATTGTTAAATAACCCGCCGGGTAACGAGACGTAATACACAACGACTACAGCTCGCTACGCGGTGGGGTTCCTTAGTAAAGATTTCAGAATATCTTAACCTGTCCAAAAGATTTATGAATACCCTCTGACATGATATAAAGACCAGCATGGCGTTTATAACTGATTTAGTCTTCCCGGTGGTGTTTGTTTCAAGATATTATTGGGAAAAAAAAAAAAAAAAAAAGACGCCGGCTCCCGTATTATCGCGCAGATCAAAAACTGGGAAGCCTGACAAAATACGAGATCTGACTTCTCCAGAAGTGTTTTTTTAGATCGCCGTATGTTGAAGGCGGCGATACAAATGTATCCCTCAATTGTCTGGTCAACTATACTGAATTGCAAATTCGTTATTCCACCCTTCCAGGGAGCACCCGCCGGGTGTAAAATAAAGTTACAAAAAGTTAACCCCAATTGTGCCTTAAATCGCCGTATGTTGAAGGCGGCGATACAAAATGCATCCCTCCATTGTCTGGTCAACTAAACTGATTTTTTTTGCAAATTCGTTAATCCCACCCTTCCAAGGTGCACCCGCCGGGTGTGAATATAAGTTTAACGTTAACCCCAATTGTTCCTATCCCCACTTCTTTGTAAAAGATCGCCGGGGAGGAAAACCAAACAACAACGGCTTAGCTTTTACTGGCTTTGCAAAACCGGGAAAAAAACTACACACAACACGTGTCCGCATGAACACTGTTAGATGGGTACAGCCATCCCGCCGGGAATCATAGGGAGCCTGACACAGGCCCCACCAGAGACGCAGTCCTGGAGAGCCTCAACACTCACTCGCCGGGGAACACAAGCCTGTTTTTTAAAACCACGCATGGCTAAAACTCGGCAACCAGCCGGGTTTTTCATGGTGTAACCGAGAAAAACCCGCCGGAAAAGGCAACCCACCCCGTCCAGATACCATCTGAACGCATCACAAGACCGTGGAGTTAGCCAAGCACAACTAACCCCGGGCCCACACAATAGTCCGTGGAATTAGCCAATACACAACTAACCCAGGACACATAAATAGTCCGTGGAATTAGCCAATACACAACTAAACCAGGACACACATGACACAGTAGTACATATTTATAAAATAAATCAATAACACTTGTACATGTGGCAAAGCTACGAGAGGCTGGCTAGGCCTAGGCAGACGGACATAAAAGTAAACATGTCGTAATATAAACAAAAAGCACTGAATTATATCACAACAGGAACCACCGTCAACACACCACTGTAGCAAACACTTCCGACAAAGGGAAGAACTTTCTCGGGACCCAGAAAAAATTCACTAAGTGAAGAAAAATACGCTGGGAACGTCAGAAAAAACAAGCTACCTCATCAGAAAGATAAAGGGAAGCAATAATAATGAATAATGAAAGCCGCCTGCATCACAAAGCTAGCTAACTGTGAAAAAGTTCACATGTCCACAACAGGACCACGAGGGTACACCCGAAATAGATGCCCCCAAAACACGACCCAAAATACACTGCACTGCGGGCAACCCGCCCAGGACACTCCTGCTACGCATATCCTAACCTTACTCGATACATCCCGGAGTAAACAAATGAGAAAAAACTCACTAGCGACGCAACAAATGCGGAACTAGCGGAGCGTGGGGAGGCACGTCCGGGTCGGTTGAGCGCAGAGCAGAGAAGGAAGAATGACGCCTGAGTCAGCGTCTGGTCAAAGATCCACACAAGTACATCCACGATATTATGGAAAGCTTATTAAATAGTTATTCTTATTTTATTTTTGTTTTTATTTTTTACGAAGTTTTTTCGTAGTGAGAACCCAATTCATAATGACTGAACCATGAGTGAGGTTGCATGCGCTCATGATGAAGGCTCCTCAAATTTTTAATGCTCTGCGCGGTAGATTCAAACTACGGCGGATGAGTGTTTGAAGAGGGTGCCTTATGTATAGGCATAATCGTCAATGATGGAGGGGCCACTAATAAATACATAGTTATGACGAAGTAGCACTATATCGGACTAACACGAGAAGACTATACAAGTGTCTTTCTCGACTGTCCTGACCGTTTTAAGAGGTTCGAGGAACTCGGGGCGGTGTTTTAAAACTTTCAGTTGCAAAGTCTAGTAGTATTCCACAGACGAAATGCACCTAGGACTTGTGTATGCAGAGTGCCCGTGAGGGTATCTCGCCAAGCCCTTACTTACACGAGTAACCGTGGTATGCCAAGGTTCCTCGTGCAGAGGTGGTTTCAGCTGCACCAGTCTAATGGTATGCCAGTAGACTAAGTACACCTAGGACTTTCTATGCAGAGTGCCCGTGAGAGTATCTCGCAAAGTCCTTACCCACACAAAGGATCATGGTATGCCAGATCTTTTGCGAGGAGTTGAGGAGTTAGAGTGTTTACATTTAACCCGGCAGCTGCGGGGAGATTCTTAAGAGGTTTTACTGGGCGACTGCGGGGAGACTCTTAAGATCCTAGGCCTAAAAAAAAACATTTAAAACACCCCAGTGGCCCTTAAAAAAAAAAAAAAAAATGGTGTTTAGGTGAGATAATTTCCCTCCATACCTCCAATCACTCCTTCACATGTGTCAAAGTCCCCTCCTTCCCTCCTTCCCCCCCCCCCCCCCATTATCACCCATTTTCCCTCTTTTTCCCTTATTCATTGGTATATTTTTGTGTCACCATCTCCAGGCCGGTTCCATTGTGTTGTCATGTGACTAGCGAGTGTGTTGCGTAAGGGAGACTCTGGGAGAGTGTGAGGGAGTAAGTCAGTAAGGCTTCAGCCCTCGAGAGGAGAGGGTGTACGGCCGGCTGGCTCACATTTGATGAATGAACCGCTCGGTAATAATTCACGATTTTGACCACCCAAACACTATTCCCACTTGTTTTATTGTTGTTACATGTTATTATCTTCATATTAAACGTAAAATAGGCGCATATGGATAAATATTAATTATATTTATGGTAAATTAACGATTTTAGTGAGGAATTAATCAGAATACCTACGCACAGGGGTATGGTGTATACTACAGGGGCTGCACAGCCGAAAGGTTAATAGCAGAGGGTTGAAGTGTAGGTATGCCTGGATACCTTAACTTTCCACTATTAAGAGTAGAACGTATGAAAAGGTGTCTATGTTGATTACTGGTATGCCAGTAATGACAAGTATCCTTTCTATAGGACACAATTACTGCATCTGCAATAGTAAAGGTTGAAATGTAGGTATGCCTGGATACTTCAACTTTTTACTACTGAAGATGCAGCCTACTAGAGCCTACTATCTATGTTAATTGGTGGTATGCCACAATTAACAAAAATCCCTTAGTAGGATTTTTAAATCCTTAGACAAGTAGATATTCGGTATGCCGTCTATCCAACTGAATGGAAGGGTAATCTTGAGGTTTCTTAACTTGGTATGCCAGTGATCAAGAAGCCTCAAAATTGCTTACTCCTTTCAGATTTCCCTGGCATAGTGTTGACGATTACTGCGGGGTAGCCTACCCGTACGCCTCTTGAGGGGAGCAAGGGCGCGAGCTCGCACTCTCTGTTGGTGTAGAGAGTCTTTCTTGCTCTATTGGGGGATGTTCATCTATTACAATTTATTATAATACTCAGTTAGAAGGGAGTACTATACAATAGTCAGATTTTATATAGAAAGGCAATAGGTAAAGGCTTATACTTTATATCATAGGAAAGAACAGAGTAGGGAGGTTCTTAGTAAAATTAGAACTTTTGTACAGGGTGAAGTCTTCTGGGGTTTTGAATTTACGACGAGCGGATCTCGTTACAAGGAATGATTTGGAATAGATGAACATATGCATGTGCATCAGAATATTCAATATAAGAGAGCATCCTAATAGGGTTGCAAGTGATATACAGGCATATAGTAATAAAGGGGCTATTTTATTATTACAGAAAACAATAAGATAGATGGTTCTTTAGACAATATAACAATAATAGGTGAGCAAGCATTTCCGGAGGTTGGTACTCCTTGTGAGCGTACCCGTGACGCGGGAGGCTACTCTGAACAAGTGAGGGCTGAGATGCGTAGCACACATAACAAGGTAGGCCTGTTCTTGGCATAGTGAATAATATATATTAACGAAGGCAGTGTGGTTTGTTTATTCTTAAAAAAGGGTATTAATGAAAAGGCATGTGAATATATGTTGTTGAGAAAAATAAGAAAAAGATTGTATCTATTCTATATTGTAGTGTTTTTGCATAATTAGGTTATTGAGGGTATCATAGCATATTGGTTGTATTATTAGTTAATTATGATCATAAACACAAAAGGTTTGACATAGGTTATGATAGGAACAGCTTATCGGTTATTCCTTGGTTAATTCATCATAGAGTAAAAACATTGTAGATTGGCAATGTAGATATTAGCATGGTGAAGACAACCGGTCTTGATCAATATTACATTTTACACACACAAAACAATGTACTGGGTTATCATCTTAATAATATATTCATAGATGAACTTATTTGCATCTTAGAAACTAACAATAATGTGATCTAACTATTGTTGTAGTCTAGTATACAAACATAAAATTAATAATGTAGGTGAACATAGGATGTCCTTTTTAGTATCTCTGTTGGTATGAGTTTCTCTCTTTCCGACTAAACACTAATCTTCCCTTCGGGTGTGGTGTTGTAGGGAATTTCCTGGTGTCGGGGGGCATTCCATCCTAATGGCTGCGACTCGGGCTTCCCTTGGTGTCGTCACAGTGTTGCTCCTTTGGACTTGTCTGATGTTGATTTGTTTCTTTCTCCTTCCTTCTTCTTCCTCTTCCTGTCTGCTGGTGGATCATTTGGGTGTGGTGTTGGTAGAGACAACTTCGTATTCGGTTGCATGATCGTGGTGCTGTTACTGTTGGTGGTTGTTGGGGAGTTTTCCATTGTTACCCGTTTCTCACTATCGTGACGTTTTCTTTGGTGCATGTCTCCTTTCGTTTACGTCTTTGACGTTCTCTCATTGTTTTGGGGGATATCTTTTCTTTTTCTCGGTATCTTAGGTTAATTAGTAATTACGTATTGTTGTACAATAAGTTTATTAATTTATATGGAGATTAAACTAAACTATAACTAAACTTAATTAATTCAAATTAAAGTTAATTCGAAACGAATACAAAACGATCCTGGAATATTATTATTCTTTTTTCATCATTACTTCTTATTTTGTTTGGTTGTATAATATTTTATTTCTGTTTGTAAATACAATCATATTTTATATAATTTATGTGACTTTGTTATATTCCCTTATTATCGTCTATCATATTGAATTATTAAAGGTCTACCATAATAAGAAAATAAGAATACAATAAGATAATAGGCTAACAAGAAAAGAATAAGAATAAATTAAGAGAATAACAAGGAAAGAGAATAAGATTAAATAATCATAATCCTTAAAGGGTTAACTAACTGAATTCATTATACATCAAAAGTATCTTAATAATATTTATACTTCATGACTAATACTAATTAAGATTAATTAAAAGTCCTTCATTTAATACAAAGCTTTTCTCTATTCGTAATTATTAGCCTACTGAATATAAAACATTGAAATAATTCTACTGTATATGACTTGTAATAGTTTCATGATTGATCATAATAAATTGAAGTGTATCAGAATACATAATTATATCATAACATAGTAAATGCCACCAGAATTATGTTATGGTGCGACAGCCAAGTTATATTGCATCGGTGACGGTTGCACAGCATGAAACTAAAAGGAATGCAAGTAACAACATACACTTTTAACAATTTAAGTTCTATTGGCCTTCAGCTGTGTGATACCTTTCATATTCTTTCTGTTAGGTCTAGTTTTATTAAGTTAACCACATCTGAATCCAGATACGTAACAACATTCTCGGGATCACATAGTCCATCACTTAACGAATTGAAATGTTAGTGGGAATTGGATCATCTAGGAATTTCTCCGAGTGAAGATTTGAAAGAAAACAAGACTGCGTTGGACCTCTACGAGGAGACAGTAATAGACTCAGCACAGAATCAGCAGTATGAGGTCAAACTGCCGTGGAACCAACATAAAGAGAAACTTCTTTCAAACTATATGGTCTAGCAGTAAGTCGCCTAAGGGGTCTACAGAAGTGATTTAAACAAAGTCCTGAATACTGTAGTCACTATGCCGAGGTTATCAATTATCACCTTCGATGTGGTTTCATTGAGGAGGTTCCTTTCAGTGTTACTGAAGACTGGAAGACTGTCACTACTTGGCGCACCACGGGGTCACCAAAAACAGCGTGACGATACCCGTATGTATAGTGTACGACTGTTCAGCTAGGATTGGTAATGGCAGGCCAAGTCTTAACGACTGCCTATAAACAGGGCCATCACTAATACCATATCTTGCCTAAATATTGCTGTGCTTCAGAGTACACAAATTCGCCTGGATAAGTGACATCGAGAAGGCTTTTCTCATTTTGAGACTTCATGAGGATGATCATGACAACACCCAATTTCTGTGGCCAAAAGACCTCTTGGACATAACTTCACCCTTACTTTGCTACCGATTTAATGTAGTGTTCTTCAGGGCGACTTGCTCACAGTTTCTTCTTAATGCCATGGTCTTGAAGTATCTTTCCGTATCAATGAGAATCCCGAAGTTGTGGAAGCTATTAACCCGGGAACAGCGAGAACACTCTTAAGAGGTTTTGGTGGTGAAAGGCGACAAACCTCTTAAGATCCAAGGCCTAAAAAAAAACCTTTTAAAAGGCCCCAGTAGCACTTAAAACAAGGGAATATGGATTAAGTGAGATAATTAGAAGTGCCACACACAAGCTTCTTGGGGTGACCACCAGATGGAGAATGGTCGCTTTGGGGACTAACCAGAATATTTTATAGGACAAAAAGGAATATACCAAAATTATGCGTTATATACTATTAGCAGCCATGAGTATGATTTTTTAAGCAGTTTTCGTTTGTTTAATTTGTAGCATATTTGCCCTTTGTAAATATAAAACTAGATTTCTCTAAATGTCTCAAACCTTTGTACAACATATTTTATCATTTCAGTTCCTTTATTCAGAGGTTTAAGAAGTAAATCATTCATCCAATGTAAGTGTCTAAGAAGCGCTTGACATATATAACGTTTAAACCTTACGTACAGTAGAAAATTATAAAAGTCCATAAAATAAAAATAGGCTTTACCAAGACAAGGTCACGGGCTAATCTTTACGGTACGAAAACCTTAGCACGTAAACAGGACTCGCGCGACTGTGAATTTGTTTATGGGGAGAGTTTGTCTAGGTGAGTTTGGGAAGGTGTAGTGAAAGGGTCCTTGAGTTCACATAGATTGATTTTTGGGGCAGCTAAGAAAGCAAACAAAGCAGATGGGACACCGCCAGCAGCACACACTGGCATAGAGAACCAAGAATGACTGTCCTGAGGAATTTGGTGGGAAGATTTTGAGGTGAAGGTGGTAGCAAAGTTCTGAGCCTCCGTCTCCCATTCCACCCAAGGTCCCGGGCCCAACTGCCCCACCTTCAATGCTGGATTAGCGGCTGTGTCTGTGACAGTTTGCAAATCTATTTCTGGAGTGAGAGCTGACAGTGTTTTTATTTATTAGTGGCCCCTCCATCATTGACGAACATGCCTATTACATAAGGCATCCTCTTCAAACACTAATCCACCGTAGTTTGAATCTACCGCGCAGAGCATTTAAAATCTGAGGAGCCTTCATCATGAGCGCACGTGACCTCACTCATGGCTTCAGTCATTATGAATTGGGTTCTCACTACGAAAAAACTTCGTAAAAAATAAAAAAGAAAAAGAAAATAAGAATAACTATCCAATAAGCTTTCCATCATATCGTAGATGTACTTGTGTGGATCTTTGACCAGACGCTGATTCAGGCGTCATTCTTCCTTCACTGACATATCAAGTAAACCAAAATCCTTATACATCAACGAATGGGAAGGGGATGGTCGGGAGGGCCCCAGTCGTCAATGATTACGGGGCCACTACTAAATATTAGGTTTTCTTTATCTCCTTACAGGAGTCAAACCTATAATTTATTAGTGGCCCCTCCATCATTGACGAACATGCCTGATTTCTAAGACTGGAGGGGGACATTCGTAATCATATCATAACTCTAGAAAAGCAGATAATCAAACAACCACATAGTATTCTTACTTTTGTAAAAAAGAGATATTCGGGTGCATAAACTTTATACAGCCTAAATCTTCAAAAAGGGGTACAAGCAGGAGCGTGCTTCAAAGAAGCCTGCTTGAAAAAGGGTTAACTCTGAGACTCTGTGCACAGATCTGCTAGTTAAGAAGGCACCCCACTTAAAGTAAGTGGTGAAAAATAAAAACTTATAAGTTTACATGTGCACATATAAACCCCATTAACAAGTGGATATATTCCTAAAAATATAACCAAACATAAATGAATTCTTGTACATTCGTAGAAGTACTGAACTCGTGTACTTATGCAGAAGTAATTACTGCAAAAGTAAAAGTCGTAGTTGCCACTACCGAGATTTCTCAAAAATCTATTGCTTCACAGCCAAAGCTACTTACAACAAGAATTGTCGTAACACTACTATTGGCTTTTAGCACAATTTCCTGCAATGAATACTACAGATAAATTTTATAATACAATGCCTACAACCAGTATCACAGCTCGTATGTTACGAACACATACTCCGGAGGGGTCTAGGGTGTCCTATGTCACACTGACTACAGTGTTTTTATATCATTAAAACCATCATTCTTGGACCAGTCAGAAAACAGTTTTGAAGCTGAGGCAGGGGGCAGGGCAGGTGTAGCAGTATATACAAAATAGTCCTGGTGATAATAGTTAGGAATGGCCTTAACATTAACATCTAGTACATTACCCAATATATCCAAGGCTCGTATCTATTTAGATTTATTGCCTTGGATTACCCACTCTCGTGGCACTGGAAGTTCCCCTGACAAGGTGGGCTGTGCGACCTCTGGTTTAGTGGGGATTAATTGTACCCATGACTCGTCGGGACCGTATAATAGGGGCATCTCTACCTTTCTTAACGGTGCTTTATCTAAAGGGGGCGGATTCACATCCGTTACCACCCTTACACTAGAAGTAGTCAGTGCCGCCGAAGCAGGCCTAGCGACCACAGATGGTGATATAGAGGGAGGGTGAGGAATCTTAGTTAAGGCAATGGAAGCAATCAGAGGCCGAACATTGGAACTTGTCATGGAAGCTCCCAGGTCTACTGTAGGAGTCTCCGGCTGTTGGCCAATTTTTTTTGTTAGAGCATTAACCAATAACCCATCTATTTCTTCTGCCGTGACAAATTTAGTTGATGATGAACTCAGAGGTGAATCATTCCGATCCTGTGCGTCGTCTAAAACTGAACCCGACTCCTGCACCTCCATGTCCGAGATTACAGACACCTCGTCTTTGTCATCTGGCTCCCCGTGAGAGGATTCCACCGAAGCCGGAATCCCGTCGTGTTGCCAAGTCAAGTCTGGAATGGATGATGGGATCGCCGCGTCCCGGTGGACATCAGCCACTGAATGTGTATCTTGAGCCAGACGTGGGCTTTCAGTCCCTGGTCGAGAATACCGCCATACCCCCAGGCCTTGGCCTGCACTCCCTTGGGAGTCCGATACTCCCTCAACCATGGAGCCCCCACTTGACCCTGCTAGAGGACGATCACTGTCCACCGAACTCTCCAATTCTAAGGTTAGAATACTAATTGGTAAACTGTCTTTTGTTGCTGACACCACACTAGCCCCATGAGAGTGAATACTAGATTTGCCGGGAGTAGAGGCATGAAGAGAGGCACTAGACTCCGGTGAATGCCGGGAGGCCTTTCGTTCATGCGAGTCTTTCCTAGAAGACTTGTGGCTATGGTGCGACCTAGAACTGCCTTTGGACTTTGTAGATTTCTCACTATAGCTACTTGTGGACCCCTCTGTCTTGCTCTTCTTACTCGCCGGCGAAGAAGAGAGACCAGGCGGCTGCTGTCTAAGAGGTGACCTGGACCTGGATCGCGCCCGTGACGAGGAGGCTGCCACCAGGGGCGTAGGTTCTCGCGGTCTCTTAGATGTGCCGGAGGCTGGAGAAAGTGTAATACCCTGTCCAGTCTCTGCTGACTTTCGTACAGTTACTCTAGAGGGACGTTTAATAGGGGGGGTGCTCAATTAGTAAGTTATCCCAAAGAGTTACGTTATCGCATTGAAGTGACTTATGAGCCACTGTGGTAGTATAAGTGGTCATCTGCTGCCTAACCTCCCGTAAAGCGACCGCTGCTGTCTTATCATTGTCTTGCAAAACTTTATGGCTTAATTGAGAGCAAAAGGTACAGTTCCGCATCACCCACAGACCCCTTGAGCGGTCGAGACATTTAACACATTTAATGCAAAGGGTGTGTGCAAATATAGGGATACCTGAACAGGAGGGCGTAATGCACAAAGCAAAAACAGGGGCAAAGGTAGCCATGACAGAGACTGGTGGGAAACTTACTCCAGGTTCTCTATAGACCCGCCGGGACCCAGCTCTGGAAAAAAAGAAAATTTCCAGGAATTAATGCTCATAAGGTTAACCCAACATGTTCGCACACAATTGTTAAATAACCCGCCGGGTAACGAGACGTAATACACAACGACTACAGCTCGCTACGCGGTGGGGTTCCTTAGTAAAGATTTCAGAATATCTTAACCTGTCCAAAAGATTTATGAATACCCTCTGACATGATATAAAGACCAGCATGGCGTTTATAACTGATTTAGTCTTCCCGGTGGTGTTTGTTTCAAGATATTATTGGAAAAAAAAAACTAAAAAGACGCCGGCTCCCGTATTATCGCGCAGATCAAAAACTGGGAAGCCTGACAAAATACGAGATCTGACTTCTCCAGAAGTGTTTTTTTAGATCGCCGTATGTTGAAGGCGGCGATACAAATGTATCCCTCAATTGTCTGGTCAACTATACTGAATTGCAAATTCGTTATTCCACCCTTCCAGGGAGCACCCGCCGGGTGTAAAATAAAGTTACAAAAAGTTAACCCCAATTGTGCCTTAAATCGCCGTATGTTGAAGGCGGCGATACAAAATGCATCCCTCCATTGTCTGGTCAACTAAACTGATTTTTTTGCAAATTCGTTAATCCCACCCTTCCAAGGTGCACCCGCCGGGTGTGAATATAAGTTTATAACGTTAACCCCAATTGTTCCTATCCCCACTTCTTTGTAAAAGATCGCCGGGGAGGAAAACCAAACAACAACGGCTTAGCTTTTACTGGCTTTGCAAAACCGGGAAAAAACTACACACAACACGTGTCCGCATGAACACTGTTAGATGGGTACAGCCATCCCGCCGGGAATCATAGGGAGCCTGACACAGGCCCCACCAGAGACGCAGTCCTGGAGAGCCTCAACACTCACTCGCCGGGGAACACAAGCCTGTTTTTAAAACCACGCATGGCTAAAACTCGGCAACCAGCCGGGTTTTTCATGGTGTAACCGAGAAAAACCCGCCGGAAAAGGCAACCCACCCCGTCCAGATACCATCTGAACGCATCACAAGACCGTGGAGTTAGCCAAGCACAACTAACCCCGGGCCCACACAATAGTCCGTGGAATTAGCCAATACACAACTAACCCAGGACACATAAATAGTCCGTGGAATTAGCCAATACACAACTAAACCAGGACACACATGACACAGTAGTACATATTTATAAAATAAATCAATAACACTTGTACATGTGGCAAAGCTACGAGAGGCTGGCTAGGCCTAGGCAGACGGACATAAAAGTAAACATGTCGTAATATAAACAAAAAGCACTGAATTATATCACAACAGGAACCACCGTCAACACACCACTGTAGCAAACACTTCCGACAAAGGGAAGAACTTTCTCGGGACCCAGAAAAAATTCACTAAGTGAAGAAAAATACGCTGGGAACGTCAGAAAAAACAAGCTACCTCATCAGAAAGATAAAGGGAAGCAATAATAATGAATAATGAAAGCCTCCTGCATCACAAAGCTAGCTAACTGTGAAAAAGTTCACATGTCCACAACAGGACCACGAGGGTACACCCGAAATAGATGCCCCCAAAACACGACCCAAAATACACTGCACTGCGGGCAACCCGCCCAGGACACTCCTGCTACGCATATCCTAACCTTACTCGATACATCCCGGAGTAAACAAATGAGAAAAAACTCACTAGCGACGCAACAAATGCGGAACTAGCGGAGCGTGGGGAGGCACGTCCGGGTCGGTTGAGCGCAGAGCAGAGAAGGAAGAATGACGCCTGAGTCAGCGTCTGGTCAAAGATCCACACAAGTACATCCACGATATTATGGAAAGCTTATTAAATAGTTATTCTTATTTTATTTTTGTTTTTATTTTTTACGAAGTTTTTTCGTAGTGAGAACCCAATTCATAATGACTGAACCATGAGTGAGGTTGCATGCGCTCATGATGAAGGCTCCTCAAATTTTTAATGCTCTGCGCGGTAGATTCAAACTACGGCGGATGAGTGTTTGAAGAGGGTGCCTTATGTATAGGCATAATCGTCAATGATGGAGGGGCCACTAATAAATACATAGTTATGACGAAGTAGCACTATATCGGACTAACACGAGAAGACTATACAAGTGTCTTTCTCGACTGTCCTGACCGTTTTAAGAGGTTCGAGGAACTCGGGGCGGTGTTTAAAACTTTCAGTTGCAAAGTCTAGTAGTATTCCACAGACGAAATGCACCTAGGACTTGTGTATGCAGAGTGCCCGTGAGGGTATCTCGCCAAGCCCTTACTTACACGAGTAACCGTGGTATGCCAAGGTTCCTCGTGCAGAGGTGGTTTCAGCTGCACCAGTCTAATGGTATGCCAGTAGACTAAGTACACCTAGGACTTTCTATGCAGAGTGCCCGTGAGAGTATCTCGCAAAGTCCTTACCCACACAAAGGATCATGGTATGCCAGATCTTTTGCGAGGAGTTGAGGAGTTAGAGTGTTTACATTTAACCCGGCAGCTGCGGGGAGATTCTTAAGAGGTTTTACTGGGCGACTGCGGGGAGACTCTTAAGATCCTAGGCCTAAAAAAAAACATTTAAAACACCCCAGTGGCCCTTAAAAAAAAAAAAAAAAATGGTGTTTAAGTGAGATAATTTCCCTCCATACCTCCAATCACTCCTTCACATGTGTCAAAGTCCCCTCCTTCCCTCCTTCCCCCCCCCCACCCCCTTTCAATTATCACCTATTTTCCCTGTTATTCCCTTATTCATTGGTATATTTTTGTGTCACCATCTCCAGGCCGGTTCCATTGTGTTGTCATGTGACTAGCGAGTGTGTTGCGTAAGGGAGACTCTGGGAGAGTGTGAGGGAGTAAGTCAGTAAGGCTTCAGCCCTCGAGAGGAGAGGGTGTACGGCCGGCTGGCTCACATTTGATGAATGAACCGCTCGGTAATAATTCACGATTTTGACCACCCAAACACTATTCCCACTTGTTTTATTGTTGTTACATGTTATTATCTTCATATTAAACGTAAAATAGGCGCATATGGATAAATATTAATTATATTTATGGTAAATTAACGATTTTAGTGAGGAATTAATCAGAATACCTACGCACAGGGTATGGTGTATACTACAGGGGCTGCACAGCCGAAAGGTTAATAGCAGAGGGTTGAAGTGTAGGTATGCCTGGATACCTTAACTTTCCACTATTAAGAGTAGAACGTATGAAAAGGTGTCTATGTTGATTACTGGTATGCCAGTAATGACAAGTATCCTTTCTATAGGACACAATTACTGCATCTGCAATAGTAAAGGTTGAAATGTAGGTATGCCTGGATACTTCAACTTTTTACTACTGAAGATGCAGCCTACTAGAGCCTACTATCTATGTTAATTGGTGGTATGCCACAATTAACAAAAATCCCTTAGTAGGATTTTTAAATCCTTAGACAAGTAGATATTCGGTATGCCGTCTATCCAACTGAATGGAAGGGTAATCTTGAGGTTTCTTAACTTGGTATGCCAGTGATCAAGAAGCCTCAAAATTGCTTACTCCTTTCAGATTTCCCTGGCATAGTGTTGACGATTACTGCGGGGTAGCCTACCCGTACGCCTCTTGAGGGGAGCAAGGGCGCGAGCTCGCACTCTCTGTTGGTGTAGAGAGTCTTTCTTGCTCTATTGGGGGATGTTCATCTATTACAATTTATTATAATACTCAGTTAGAAGGGAGTACTATACAATAGTCAGATTTTATATAGAAAGGCATTAGGTAAAGGCTTATACTTTATATCATAGGAAAGAACAGAGTAGGGAGGTTCTTAGTAAAATTAGAACTTTTGTACAGGGTGAAGTCTTCTGGGGTTTTGAATTTACGACGAGCGGATCTCGTTACAAGGAATGATTTGGAATAGATGAACATATGCATGTGCATCAGAATATTCAATATAAGAGAGCATCCTAATAGGGTTGCAAGTGATATACAGGCATATAGTAATAAAGGGGCTATTTTATTATTACAGAAAACAATAAGATAGATGGTTCTTTAGACAATATAACAATAATAGGTGAGCAAGCATTTCCGGAGGTTGGTACTCCTTGTGAGCGTACCCGTGACGCGGGAGGCTACTCTGAACAAGTGAGGGCTGAGATGCGTAGCACACATAACAAGGTAGGCCTGTTCTTGGCATAGTGAATAATATATATTAACGAAGGCAGTGTGGTTTGTTTATTCTTAAAAAAGGGTATTAATGAAAAGGCATGTGAATATATGTTGTTGAGAAAAATAAGAAAAAGATTGTATCTATTCTATATTGTAGTGTTTTTGCATAATTAGGTTATTGAGGGTATCATAGCATATTGGTTGTATTATTAGTTAATTATGATCATAAACACAAAAGGTTTGACATAGGTTATGATAGGAACAGCTTATCGGTTATTCCTTGGTTAATTCATCATAGAGTAAAAACATTGTAGATTGGCAATGTAGATATTAGCATGGTGAAGACAACCGGTCTTGATCAATATTACATTTTACACACACAAAACAATGTACTGGGTTATCATCTTAATAATATATTCATAGATGAACTTATTTGCATCTTAGAAACTAACAATAATGTGATCTAACTATTGTTGTAGTCTAGTATACAAACATAAAATTAATAATGTAGGTGAACATAGGATGTCCTTTTTAGTATCTCTGTTGGTATGAGTTTCTCTCTTTCCGACTAAACACTAATCTTCCCTTCGGGTGTGGTGTTGTAGGGAATTTCCTGGTGTCGGGGGGCATTCCATCCTAATGGCTGCGACTCGGGCTTCCCTTGGTGTCGTCACAGTGTTGCTCCTTTGGACTTGTCTGATGTTGATTTGTTTCTTTCTCCTTCCTTCTTCTTCTTCCTGTCTGCTGGTGGATCATTTGGGTGTGGTGTTGGTAGAGACAACTTCGTATTCGGTTGCATGATCGTGGTGCTGTTACTGTTGGTGGTTGTTGGGGAGTTTTCCATTGTTACCCGTTTCTCACTATCGTGACGTTTTCTTTGGTGCATGTCTCCTTTCGTTTACGTCTTTGACGTTCTCTCATTGTTTTGGGGGATATCTTTTCTTTTTCTCGGTATCTTAGGTTAATTAGTAATTACGTATTGTTGTACAATAAGTTTATTAATTTATATGGAGATTAAACTAAACTATAACTAAACTTAATTAATTCAAATTAAAGTTAATTCGAAACGAATACAAAACGATCCTGGAATATTATTATTCTTTTTTCATCATTACTTCTTATTTTGTTTGGTTGTATAATATTTTATTTCTGTTTGTAAATACAATCATATTTTATATAATTTATGTGACTTTGTTATATTCCCTTATTATCGTCTATCATATTGAATTATTAAAGGTCTACCATAATAAAAATAAGAATACAATAAGATAATAGGCTAACAAGAAAAGAATAAGAATAAATTAAGAGAATAACAAGGAAAGAGAATAAGATTAAATAATCATAATCCTTAAAGGGTTAACTAACTGAATTCATTATACATCAAAAGTATCTTAATAATATTTATACTTCATGACTAATACTAATTAAGATTAATTAAAAGTCCTTCATTTAATACAAAGCTTTTCTCTATTCGTAATTATTAGCCTACTGAATATAAAACATTGAAATAATTCTACTGTATATGACTTGTAATAGTTTCATGATTGATCATAATAAATTGAAGTGTATCAGAATACATAATTATATCATAACATAGTAAATGCCACCAGAATTATGTTATGGTGCGACAGCCAAGTTATTGCATCGGTGACGGTTGCACAGCATGAAACTAAAAGGAATGCAAGTAACAACATACACTTTTAACAATTTAAGTTCTATTGGCCTTCAGCTGTGTGATACCTTTCATATTCTTTCTGTTAGGTCTAGTTTTATTAAGTTAACCACATCTGAATCCAGATACGTAACAACATTCTCGGGATCACATAGTCCATCACTTAACGAATTGAAATGTTAGTGGGAATTGGATCATCTAGGAATTTCTCCGAGTGAAGATTTGAAAGAAAACAAGACTGCGTTGGACCTCTACGAGGAGACAGTAATAGACTCAGCACAGAATCAGCAGTATGAGGTCAAACTGCCGTGGAACCAACATAAAGAGAAACTTCTTTCAAACTATATGGTCTAGCAGTAAGTCGCCTAAGGGGTCTACAGAAGTGATTTAAACAAAGTCCTGAATACTGTAGTCACTATGCCGAGGTTATCAATTATCACCTTCGATGTGGTTTCATTGAGGAGGTTCCTTTCAGTGTTACTGAAGACTGGAAGACTGTCACTACTTGGCGCACCACGGGGTCACCAAAACAGCGTGACGATACCCGTATGTATAGTGTACGACTGTTCAGCTAGGATTGGTAATGGCAGGCCAAGTCTTAACGACTGCCTATAAACAGGGCCATCACTAATACCATATCTTGCCTAAATATTGCTGTGCTTCAGAGTACACAAATTCGCCTGGATAAGTGACATCGAGAAGGCTTTTCTCATTTTGAGACTTCATGAGGATGATCATGACAACACCCAATTTCTGTGGCCAAAAGACCTCTTGGACATAACTTCACCCTTACTTTGCTACCGATTTAATGTAGTGTTCTTCAGGGCGACTTGCTCACAGTTTCTTCTTAATGCCATGGTCTTGAAGTATCTTTCCGTATCAATGAGAATCCCGAAGTTGTGGAAGCTATTAACCCGGGAACAGCGAGAACACTCTTAAGAGGTTTTGGTGGTGAAAGGCGACAAACCTCTTAAGATCCAAGGCCTAAAAAAAAACCTTTTAAAAGGCCCCAGTAGCACTTAAAACAAGGGAATATGTGATTAAGTGAGATAATTAGAAGTGCCACACACAAGCTTCTTGGGGTGACCACCAGATGGAGAATGGTCGCTTTGGGGACTAACCAGAATATTTTATAGGACAAAAAGGAATATACCAAAATTATGCGTTATATACTATTAGCAGCCATGAGTATGATTTTTTAAGCAGTTTTCGTTTGTTTAATTTGTAGCATATTTGCCCTTTGTAAATATAAAACTAGATTTCTCTAAATGTCTCAAACCTTTGTACAACATATTTTATCATTTCAGTTCCTTTATTCAGAGGTTTAAGAAGTAAATCATTCATCCAATGTAAGTGTCTAAGAAGCGCTTGACATATATAACGTTTAAACCTTACGTACAGTAGAAAATTATAAAAGTCCATAAAATAAAAATAGGCTTTACCAAGACAAGGTCACGGGCTAATCTTTACGGTACGAAAACCTTAGCACGTAAACAGGACTCGCGCGACTGTGAATTTGTTTATGGGGAGAGGGAAGGAGAGGGGTGAGGCCGTGATGGAGAGAGTGTATCATACGTCGGGCAGTGATGAGTGAAGACGTACTGCCATATCCTGGATCATATATTTCCGCATCTATTTTCAGTGATTTTAACCTATTAAGCGCGTGCAGGGTGTAGTGAACACCACAGTTCTGGGCGGCAATATTAGGCTCCATTCCTGCCTATAATCGTTATTTTACGATAAATATCGTTATTACTTATTCATATGCGCCTATTTGACCTTTAATATGAAGGTACTAACCTGTAACAACAATAAAACAAGTGGGAATATGATTTGGCGGGTCAAAATCGCGAATTGTTAGCGAGCGATTCATTCATCAAGTGTGAGCCAGCTGGCCTCACACCCTCCTCTCTCGAGGATTGAAGGAGTACTGAACTATTTCCTCACACACACCCGGTCTCTCTATTTGTTGATTCGGTGGAGCTTCATGCGTTTAGCGATGCCAGTGGTATCGCCTACGGCACAGCGATATATTTTGTGAGCCTGGAACATAGCAGTCTGGTCATCGCTAAAGCAAAGGTTGCTCTCATAAGATCGATAACTATTCCAAGACTAGAGCTAACTGCTGCTTTGCTAGCCGCCAGATTAATTAAATTTGTTGGTGACACCTATCATAACATAGTAAATGTCAGCAGAATTATTTCATGGTGCGACAGCCAAGTTACATTGCATCGGTGACGGTTGCACAGCATGAAGAAGCTTCCAGTGTACGTCGCAAATCGAGTTGACGAAATCAAATCCCTTCTTCCAAATGTAGAATTCTGGTATGTGTCCTCCAAAAACAACCCTAGTAATTTGCTGTCTAGAGGTGTTTCGGCCAAGCATCTCAAATTTTCTACATTTTGGTGGGAGGGGATCCACGTGGCTCCGAAACGAAGACGAGTGGCCAGAAGACCTGTTACCAGATGACCCAATGCCACAAATAACTAGCCAAGTCATTGGGACCAATGATGACCATGACACACAGCTTTGGAACTGGGATAAATATGGCAGTTATGAAAAGTTAATTTGGGTAGTTGCATAGACTATTCGATACAAGAATAATTTGAAGGCAAAAATTAAAGGGATGTCTCCCACAGACTGTACCCTCCTCAGCATTAACCTCTCGGCTGTGCATGGGGGTATGAGACACCACACGCCTGTGCGCACGTATTTGAGCTGTTCCCATCACTAACATCGTTATTTTACCATAAATATCGTTAATACTTATTCATATGCGCCTATTTTACCATTAATATTAAGATATTAACCATTTATAACAATAAAACAAGTGGAAACAGTGTTTGGCTGGTCAAAATCGCGAAATGAAAGCGAGAGTGTGTGTGAGTGAGTGTGAGCCAACCTTCCACTCACGAAGCTTTGAGAGACACTGGAGGTACCTCTCAATTCTCTACCTGACTTCTCCCCTAATTCCCACGCTTGGTAACACTGATGACAACGCCCTGCTAGCAACTCGCTAATGTTAGCACGAAAATAGACCACAGAATATGGGAATAACAGGGAAAATAGGTGATAATTGAAGGAGGGGTGGGGAAGGAGGGGATGTGGAGGAGTGATATTTGGCATGGCCCAGGGGCAAAACAAAAAAGGGTTCAAGTTTTTTGGGGTGTTTTAAATGGATTTTTTTAGGCCCAGGATCTTAAGAGTCTTCCCGCAGTCGCCCGGGGAAACTCTTAGAGTCTTCCCGCAGCTCCTATGGGTTAAGGAACTAAAAGTAGCATAGAAGATTGTAGCTCAAAGATGCCAGGAAGAATGCTTCCCAGAGGAGTATAAGATGCTGTCTGGTGACAAGGGTACTCGCAATAATTTGATAAACCAATTGGGACTTGTCATGAAAGGAGGCTTAACTGTATGCGAAGGTAGACTGAAGTTAGCGGCTCTTCCGGATTCAAAGAAATATCCGATACTACTGCCTTCTAAACACCCTTTCCCTACCATGCTTATCAGTATGTGCCATCGTATCTGTTGTCACTATGGAGTCAATCATGTGGTCACGTATATATGGCAAAAGTGGTGGATTCCTAAGATAAGACAAACTGTAAAACAAGTGACCAGTATGTGTATGACATGTCGTAAAATACAGGGTAACACCTATGCGACAGTCAGATTACCTCCTCTGCCAGGCATCAGAACTGCTCTTCGAGGTCCCTTTGAGGTCACGAGGGTCGATTATAGAGGAGCCATTCCTGTCCGTGACTCGCACAACAAGACATATATGTTATTATTTACATGCGCTACTACCAGAGCTATTCACATTGAAGTAGTTAACATTATGACCTGTGAAAGATTTATCCATGCGTTCCGGAGATTTTGTAGTAGAAAGGGATTTCCGCAGAAAATTTTAACCCATACAGTCCCAGCGCCGTATATATACGTCAGTAAAAAAGTCACTCCCCAGTCCCAGCGCCGTATATGTACGTCAGTAATGTAATTTCCTTTCAATTGCCTGTACTAGGCTGTTTTTTTTTTTTTTTTTTTTTTTTTTTAAGAAAAAAGAAAAACACAAAAAAGAGCCAGTCACCATAATTATGTTAACACATCTTTTGAAAGGGAAAGGTGGTCTATCGTGCCATTTTGGCCACACCCCTTGGGATTGGGGGGGGGGGGGGGACTTTTATTACTATCCTCTATGGTACTCAACGGGTTAAATGCCAATGCTACCACATTTATAGGAGCTTCCAGATACCTGAAATACATTCAAGGTGACCCTAGTCTTAGGGCTGATCTTACTGAAATCCCTTGCGATTTTTATTTTATTTTATTTTTTTCTATGTGAGTGAGGAAGGCAAAAGGCAGGACTGCCTGTAGCGAGTGCCTCCCCCAGAGTTGAAAGAGTGACATGGCCAAAATCAAGGGACGTTCGAGCCAAAATGCCTGGACACATGGAGTTTGAAGCAATTTAAGTCATAGGAAGAGGAAAAGGCTGATTCTGGAAGAGAGTTCCAGAGCTCAGCTGTTGAATAGAAGAAAGTCTGAGAGCAACGTTTCACTCTTGGGTTGGACAGTTGCATAGAGTAGGGTTGGGATTGTGTTGCAAGACGGGTATCACGTGCCCTACGTAGAGGAGATGGTGTACACTGGGAGAGCTCTGAGGAACACTGATTGTTATAGTAGCGATAGAATAGCAAGAGAGATGCAACATTGCGACAGATAAAGAGAGATAAAGAGAGTTGGTGAGTGGACGGGAGTTAATAATACGAAAGGCCTTCCTTTCTACTTTGTCTAGGAGTGCGGTGTGAGAGGATCCTCCCCACACATGTGAACAATACTCAATACAAGGACACACCATGTCCCTGTACAAAGCAAGAAGCTGTGCAGGGGTAAAGAACCCCTTGAGGCGGTTGAGCACACCCAGCTTCTGGGAGGCTTCCTTAGCAAGACTGGTAATATGGTCTATTCAAGTGAGAGCAGAAGAAAAAGAGACACCAAGAATATTGAGAGAAGATGAAGGATTGATTTTTGTATTGTTGAAGTATAAGGGAAAGTCCTCTGGGAGTTCTGGACGGGTATTAAGATGGAGAAATTGTGATTTGGAAGCATTAACCTCTGAAGTGCGCATGGGGGTAATTGGAAACGTCCCCCTGTGCTGACGTATTTGAGGTGTTTCCGTCACTAAAATATTCATTGTGCCATTAATAGCATTAATATTTATCCATATGCGCCTATTATGGGTTGATTATAAAGGTATTAACCTGAAACAACAATAAAACGAGTGAAAACAGCGTTTGGATGGTCAAAATCGGAGATATAGCCCGCGAGTTGTATAATGTATGGGTGAGGCAATCTGCTTTCCCGCCAATTTCCCCCAAGGCCACTGAGACACAGTCGATCGATACTCTCTCTCTCTCTCTTGCACTCGCTTGCTATCAGTGATGACCACACCCTCCAATCGGATTTCTAATGTTAGCACGAAAATATACCTCAGAATAAGGGAATAACAGGGAAAATAGGTGATAACTGAAGGAGAGGAGGAAAGTGGGGAAGGAGGGGAGGTAGAGGACTGAGATTTTGCATGGCCCAGGGGCCAAAAAAAAAAAAAAAAAAAAAAAAAAAAAATATAAATTTTTTTTTTTTTTTCGATGTTAAAAGTTGATTTTTATTTTCTCTGACTCTTAAGAGTCTTCCCGCAGTGCGCCGGGGGAACTCTTAAGAGTCTCCCCGCAGCTCCCGGGTTAAAGGCAACAAGGTTTTCTCTGCCCTAATTGGAAATAGTAGTTAGATCAGCGGATAAGTGTTCTATGGCTTCATTACGTTTGTTTGTGAGAGATTGCTGGCTGGGGCGTTCTGGAAAACTAATTGAGTAGTGCAAGGTAGCGTCGTCTGCATATGAATGGATGGGACTGGAAGTACAGTTGAGAAGATCATTTATGAAAATAAAAAATGAGAATGGGAGATACGACAGAGCCCTGAGCAACACCGGAATTGATAGGATGAGGAAGTGAGCGATGGAACGGCCGGAAAGGAAATTAGAGACAAAGGCACCGATGGAGGGATAGAAACTGAAGGAGAGTAGTTTAGAAATTAAAGATTTGTGCCAGACTCTATCGAAGGCATTCGATATGTCTAATGCAATAGAAAAGGTCTCACCGAATTCCCGAAAGGAGGAAGACCAAGAGTTAGTAAGATACAAAAGAAGATCACCAGTAGAGCGATCCTTAAGGAAGCCGTACTGGCGATCTGAGAGTAGATTATGAGAAGATAAATGCTAATGAAATTTGGAAGCAAGAATAGTTTCAAAAACTTTAAAGATACAAGAGATGAGAACAATTGGAGGATAGTTGGAGGGTATAGAACAGTCACTCTTCTTTGGGACAGGTTGAATGAGAGCAAACTTCCAGCAAGAAGGGAAGACGTTAGAGGAGAGACAGAGACGAAGGAGTTTGCCTAGGCAGGGAGCAGCACGGAAGCAGAGGTTTTTAGTACAACAGGAGGTACACCGTCTAGACCGTACGCCTTCTTAGAATTAAGCAGAGGTATAATATAGAAGAGTATTGTAGTTAACCCATTCAGTACCAGCGACGGCTCCCTGCCGTCAGTAGATAAATCACTCCCCAGTACCAGCGATGGCAGAGAGCCGTCAGTAATATACTTTCCTTGTAACTGCCAGTATCAGGCATTGCCTGGTACCACGACCATTTGAGCACTGTTCTTGAGTTGGCAACACTTTTCAGCTTATATCCAAGCCTCTGCAGGCTGAGAGAGCCAGTATTCCTCCATCTTTTGAGGTGGGAGGTTGTTATATCTTGCCATTTTGACCACATTGATTGGGACTGGGGGGGACTTTTATTACTGTACCCTATGGTACAGTAGGGGTTAAGTAAAAGATTGAAAACAACAAAGGAAACAATGCTAAATTAACAAGCTAAACCATCATAGATGCTATGTATTTTAAGCATAATTTTGTAAATGTAAGAATAAAAATGTTACCATATTCATAATCAGTCATTTTAGAAAAATGCACATCTGTAAAGTCACGTAGTACAGTCGGATGCCATAGTCTCTAGCCCACTCATAATAATTTGTGGACCCCCTATGTTTTTATGTATGCAATTATAACTATCTATATTTATTTTTGGATAGAACTTGCTTTTCAATAAATAGTATATATTTTTTTGTAGTTGATTTATAGAAAATTATATTCATAAACTCGTAACCAGAGATATATTTCCATACTTAAAAATATATGAAATCCACGAGTTTGTATGAGTGGACTATGGTATCCGAGTGTACATACAACTCTGGCTTCACAAAATGGATAGTATCAAACTATCTAAACAACTGTGGGCTAATTTTTCGCCATGATCTGGACTATAATCGCCACGGCCGGGCTAATAAACCTTAACAATACTGCATGGGTGGATGGGACTCGTTAGCCTTGGTCGGCAACTCATCTAGGGGAGACAACCTTATACAAATCCGGGTGGATGGGACTCGTCAGCCTTGGTTGGCAACCTGTCTAGGGGAGTAAACCTGATACAAATCCGTACTGCTTACCTAAGGGTAAGGCAGGTTAGTGGATGGATTATCCGAACACCACTGTAGAAAAATGGTGCTAACAAGATACACAGAGGGCCTCGGAGTCGGACGGATCATAAATTGAGTGGTCAATCCTGTAAGTCCTTTACTAAACTGGCTCGGGTTGTCCCTCTCACAGGGAATAGGTCCGCTTGGGGGCATTCTGTGTATGGCCACCCTCGTAAGGGGAGTAAGGCGTCCGGCAATAGATAGATAGATAGAATTCTGCATGCTCGCCCAGCAGTGCAGCCCCAACGGAGACGGCTGGAATAGGAATGTTTTTCTTTCATTTACATTAGGTATATGCCGTATATGTATATCGTGTGAGTATCTACATAAATTATAAGGTGCGTTCTATTGATTTGCAACAACAGAAGGTAATGTATTATTTCTTCCCCACCATAAATACATTCCGTCTTCTGTCAAAAGTTAAATTCAATTCAACTTATGCGGAAGAGGCTCCGAGGTCGGAAGTGAGCCTGATGGAACCCAAGAATCCTCGGTTCACACCTATCAGACCCGAGATGGGAAAGGAGTGATGTCGTCTATCATGTGACATTGGCTTAGACGGACGTACAGATGGAGAAATGAGAACTGCGCTTAAGAATACAGGCTTAAATCTCGGGAATCCTATCAACAAAATGTATAATGCGTTGTTTCCTTTATCTCCACATTTAAACAAAATTTAATCCTTGGGTTTAAGTTTGTTTGCTGATTTACTATAATGAACAACTGAACACTTCAAAATAGGTTGCATGTATCTAAGGTATTATAGGATAGTTATTATAATAGGTAAGGTATAACATAACTCATGATAAGCAAAACTGTAGATTACTAAATAACTCACAAATTACAAAGATCAAAGTTAGGTGTAGCATAAGGTTATGTGCAACAAAAGTAACGTATAATAGACAGTATGGAAGGTTTAACAGTATTTCATGCCCAATATCTAAGGGAAGCGGACAATAATTCCAGTGTAATAGCCCCTTACTGAATTTGAAAGCAAAATCGTTACGGGTGTGAGAAATAATTTGACTACACCGGTATCTGGGAAGAGCTAGCAACAGCCTTCGTTTATGGTAACCTCAATAGAGTGAACAATTTCCTACCAGAGTCTGGTGATTGTATATATTGCAAAGAATTATTAATATTAAGTAATTTAGAACTGTATAATATTACATTGGCCAAGTTAGATTAGTTATAAAACCGTTTATGAATAAACTAAGAGGTACTGCCTGACTGCCCAGCCAGGCAGCCATACGGGGGAAAACGTGCTCTCTCCCCCTCCCTCTTCCTCAGCTCTGTGACCGGCTTCTTTTCCCTCTTGCCGCCTACATAAACTGCTCCTAGCCTTCAACACTTGCTGTGTACACTCATTAAGTACCTGGTGGTAAGCTTTTTCCACAAGATAAGGTAAGTCTGCCATGACTGAGTCAGGGATGAGGGATCCTGTGACCAAAACAGGTAGTCTTACCTGGTCCAAACGATGCAATAACAAACACAACCCTCCTGACCCTCCTTCCTTATTGCATAGTCACTCAGTTTATAATACTAATACTTATGCATGTGGTACATATAATATAAATATTGGTGAAGAGGATTCCTTGGAGTGTGAACTCTGTTCGGATTGGACACATGGCCATCATAAGTGTTCTGGTCTGCCTTATAAGGTTTTCAAAACATTAGTTGATTAGTCAGATCACGGGGCTTCTTATATTTGCACTAAATGTAGATTAAGTAAGGCACAGGCAGACAGGACAAACAAATCAGGTGTTTACAAACAGCTGTTTGAGACTGTGAGAGGCCTAAGCAACTTGGTAGCCATACTACTAGAATACAGTAGGTAAAATCTTTTAAAAAATTCCCCTCCATCCTGTGCCAATAATATTTCTACCTCTTTAACTTCTGCTCTTTCCATGCCAAACCCTACAGAAATATGGAAAATCCTACATATGGAAGGTTTGGAGATTCGTGAAAGAGAAAAAAGGGCAAGCTCAGTGATTTTAAGAGGCATGGAGTCAAACTCACACCTTGTCCAAGCTAGATTTAAACATATTGAAGCATTTTTGTATTCATCTGGGTCTGAGAACCACTCTACAATTAACCTAGAAAATATAATCCCAATAAATGCTAGCCTGGTGCGTGCCAAGATTGCCGACTCAGCTGTCAAACGCTATCTTCCATACCGCTCAAAAATTCTGAAAGACTCCCCTTTCAAGGATGTCTACATATGTAGAGACATAACCTATAAATAGTAAGCGGCAATCAGGGAATATGCCGGATCTTTCGGGCGGATGGAGAGATTGGTGGTTACCGGTGAGGGGCTTCCACAAGAGGTAAGTGCTCCTGGTGGTGGGGTGCCGCTTCAGTCTGCTGATCAGGTTGGCTCCCATCTGCAGGGGGAGGGAGCCTCTGGTGGTGTACTGGTTCCACCGGTGGTGACCTCCAACTCCAATTCTGGGGCCCAGGGTGAGAGTCCAGTTGGCGTTGACAACTCTACAAATATCATGCCAGTTCCTGTAGATTCTTCGCATGTTGGTTCGAATAATGTTATGCAGCCAGATTCAGACAATGTCCTTAATGCTCTTCCTTCAGATATCTTGCTTCGTCCACCCCCAAAAAACTAAGACTTCCCAAAAAAGATAATTCACATTTTTGCATCCTGTCCCTTGTATTATGTGGATAAGTTCTGTCATGATGAAAATATTGATTTATTTTCTGTTACTGAAACATGGTTACAGCCCAAGATTCCCAACTGCGCGATAAATATTGCAGACTATTCTATTTTCAGAAACGACTTCATATCGTCAAAGCCCAAGTATGGTGTTTGCACTTATGTACATAATAACATTGAGGCTTTCCAATATGTGGACCAGGGTTCTTTTCCCGTTACACTTACCCTGTACCTCCCTGATTATCACCTGTATGCCATGACCGTCCCCCATCATATATGTATGCAGATAACTGCGCTCTGATCAATTACATTCTAGACCTGAGTGCTGGGAAGGAGTTGGTACTAGTGGGCAACTTCAATCTCCCCTCTATATCCTGGAATGATAATGTAATCGATTTGAACATTTCAGGCACTGATGCTTTATTTCTTTATCTTTTTAATACCATATAGGCCTATCTCAATGGGTAATGGAACCTACCTTTATTATTTTGGATTTAGTTTTAACCTCTGAAGAAGACCAAATTTTTGATATACAAACCAACCCCCCTTTCCCCCTCTGCGGCCACGCTTTAGTTCCAATACTTGTACCAGGGAGACTATATTTGTAACATTGATGAAAACTCTCTTTCTCTGGACTGAATCGTGGTGACTATAATGGTATTAGGAGCTGGGCCTTAAACTCTTTGGATTGGGACTTTGAGTTTGCCCTCCTGGACGTGGATGAGACAAATGATCGAAAACATCTTTACTTACAGAACTGGTTGGTACCTATGTTCCACTTAGAACACCAAGATGCTCCTCCCCACCATGGCACAAATAAGTTCCTCAAAACCTCAAAAAGCAATGTTCCCGAGCTTGGACCTACTAAAAGCAACTGAGACACCTCCATAGTTGTCGTTCTCACCAGGCCCTGCAACAGCTGTTTCATTTTAATCAGTTAAATTCACAATTAAGAGATTTCTGTCTTGATAGCGTAATGCATAAATGTGCGAAATTTCGGTGTGAGTAACTGAGTATCCTAGGTTCGAGTCCTTGGAGTGCCACATGTATTTGCTAATTTCATTAATTGAGCTTGGACGTAAAGTTGGTTGGTGAAAAAATATGAATTAAATGCCTAGGCCAGCTAAGAGGAAAATCTCATCAACCTCCAATCAACAAGACCTAAGTTATTTCACTCCTACATTCGGCATAAAAAAGTTGATAGACCTAAGTTGGTCCTCTGTTAATAAATTATTCTCTCACTGACAACCCTCCCTCTATGGCCAATGTATTTGCTGATGCCTTTGCATCTGTTCTTACCATTAACATGTTGAACAACCCCTTTCCCCACCAGACCTGCCCTAACACCATAACAACTATTTATTTTACAGTTGCAGACATTGAATCCCGTTTCAAGTCACTTAAACAGGACTCTGCTATGGGATCTGACAAACTCCATCCTTGTCTTCTCAAAGAATGTGCCACTGAGTTAGCCTACCCTTTTTACATTCTTTTCAGTCGCTTCATGACAGCCGGATCTCTTCCCTGATCTTGGAAGATTTCTCATGTTATTCCCATAGGCCTATAAAAAAGGACCCAGAACTGACCATCTCAATTATTGACCTAAAAGTCTGAACCCTATCCCATGCAAAACTATGGAACGAATAATCTGCAAATCTCTTTTCTGATTTATTGATGATAACTTGTTATTTGATGAAAGACAGTTTGGCTTCAGGAGCGGTAGATCTGACACCTACCAGCTCCTCCTGACCCACAATTACGTTACTTATTGGTTTGACCAGGGTCATACTGTGAATCTTGTTCTTTTCGACTATATTAAGGTTTTTGACAGGGTCCACCATGATGTTCTCCTGGATAAGCTGTTGGCGATTGGGATCACTCGAAATTTGTTCAATTGGATCAGGAACTTCCTACTAAACCGATTTATGTGTGTTACTATTAGCGGTCACAAAAGTCATCCCAAACCTGTTCTCAGTGGTGTTCCTCAAGGATCAGTTCTCGGTCCATCTAACCTACTTAAGTCCACTATTTGTCGCTCTACTCAATTTATGACTACATTATTTACTACAAGTGATGTTCACCCTATTATTGATTTTGCTTCTCCAGTTTGGAATACAGGTTTATATTGGTGATGTTCAACTGATTGAATCTGTGCAACGTAGGTAGTCCAAGCAGGTCCGCGGTCTCAACCAGCTCTCTTACTCTGACAGACTCAATAACCTAAATCTGTATTCAGCTAAGAGTAGACTATTAACCCGGGAAAGGCGCCGAGACTCTTAAGAGGTTTTACTGGGCGAAGGCGACGGAACTCCTAAGAGGTTAGGCATAAAAAAAAAAAAAAAAAAAAAAAAAACCCACTGGCACTCAAAACAAAGCAATATGTGATTAAGTGAGATAATTCCTCTCCATACCTCTTATCACTCCTCCACATGTGTCCCCTACCCCTACCCCTCAATTATCACCTATTTATCCTCTTGTTCCTCCTTTTATCGGGTAATATTTTGCGCAAATTTACCTCACGAGGGCTCTATAACACGGGCGAAGCGGCAAGAGATCCTAGCAACAAAGAGACTTCTACTTAGAGCTGTCAAGGCCCGTCAGTACCGCTTTAAAGCTTGGGAGGGGAGGATATACACCCCGCCTACTCTCCCCTCCTGATACGATCGGGCGGTAATAATACGTCTTTTTCACCCCCCAAATATTATTCCCACTTGTTTTATTGCTGTTACATGTTAATATCTTCATATTATACTTAAAATAGGCGCACATGAATAAGTAATAACGATATTTATGGTAAAATGACGATTTTCGTCGGGAATGAACCAAAATATCTTCGCCTGGCCGGACGTTTCAAATACCATAGCTACGCGCATCCCGGGTTAAGGTGCGATTTGATCTACTGTTACCAAATTTGTCATGGTCTAGCCTCTGTTAACCCAGGGACTACGGCCAGACTCTTAACCCTCTCCGTCATATGACACGATTTTGAGCCAATTAGAGATACTTTAACCCTTCTTTAGCGGCCTATGCGGTTTATTTATATGTACCGCCCAGCGGGGTGTTTTTAGCCAAAATAGGGCTGTTTACGTGATCATTTTCATGCCTAAATAAGACCCAGAACGTAAAACAAGTATCTATCCCTGAAAGGGCATAAACAGAGCTTTCGAATGACACCATAACGATCCTTTTATGATGGCTAGTTTTCTTGCAATAACCGTGCAACGCGAGTGCAAAAAGCATGTAATTAGCCACTTTCCCGATACAATTCCATATATAGCGAGTGAGAGAGGTAGGAGGGAGGTGAGATTCGTGTCAGTAGGTTCGCCGCGGTGGTCTGGAGCAGTCATACACTCGCTACTCTCCTGCCACCACTTGTCTCTCTCTCTCAGCAACATTACGTGCTGAAATTGCCACTCGAGTTATGTCGAGCGCCGCCACATAGTCCAGCTTTATTAAACTCGACTTATGTGGTGAGCTGCTTTTTAAGGGTTAAAGCCATTGTTACCATCAGGGGTATTTAGAAACCTTTAGTTTAGTTACTTCAACCTCTGCAGTTGTCTTTGAGTTAGCTGTGGGCAGAAAACTAATTTTGGAGAGGTAATTATAAGAGTGAGAGAACTCTATTTCTTATTGCTAATCTTGCAACCTCTGCGTCATATGTGCGAGAAAGGGTTAACAGGTTCTACTGGGTGAATGCGGCCAGACTCTTAACTTCTCCGCTGCGTAGGTGGGGTATTGGCCACCCCTCCCTGTGCGGAGGTATTTAGACTGTTTCCTAAACTCAAATCGTCATTGTACCATAAATATCATTAATACTTATCCATATGCGCCTTTTTACGTTGATTATAAAGGTATTAACCTGTTACAGCAATAAAACAAGTGGAAACAGCGTTTGGATGGTCAAAATCGGCGATAGAGGCCGGGAGTTACATAACTTATGGCTGAGGCAGCCTGCCAGCCAGCCAGCCGTCACGACGGCTAGACACTGTTGCGTGGTAGTCTCTCTCTCGCTCTTTCCCACGCTTGGTAACACAGATGACCACGCCCTGCTAGCAACTCGCTAATGTAAGCACGAAAATATACCTAAGAATAAGGGAATAACAGGGAGAATAGGTGATAATTGAAGGTGGGGGGGGGGAGGAAGGGGGGAAGGAGGGGATGTGGAGGAGTGATATTTCCCATGGCCAAGGGGCAATACAAAAAAAAACAAAAAAAAAACACAATTGATACTGGACTGGTTTAAATGGCTCTTTTTTAGGCCTTGGATTATATAAGGCTTCCCGCAGCGCAGCGGTAGGCCTTATATAAGTCTTGCCGCACTTGCTGGGTTAAGATCCAAGGCATAAAAAAAAACTTTTAAAACATTCCAGTGGTACTCAAAACAAAGCAATTTGTGATTAGGTGAGATAATTCCCGTCTATTACTTGCTACCACTCCTACACATGTGTCCCCCCTCCTCCTCCCCCCCCCCCTCCCTTTTTACCCTCTCCACAATTATCCAGTCTTTTCCCTATTATTCCCGATATTTATCGAGTATTTTCGTGCGAGGACGGGTGGGAGACAGGGGGAGGATGGAGAAGTGTATCACCGACCCTCTAAGCCAGTTTGAGAGCTCTCCTTGTCTCTCAGTACCATGCCAGACACAAGAGAGGGAGGTACGTGTTTCTCTCTCGCCGGTCAAGATCAGATTTTTTTTTTCTATGTGAATGAGGGAGACAAAAGGCATAACTGCCTGCAGCGAGTGCTTCCCCCAGATTTCAAAGAGTGACAGGGCCGAAATCAAGGGACGTTTGAGCTAAAATGCTTGGACACACAGAGTTTGAAGCAATTTAAGTCAGCAGTTGAATAGAAGAAAGTCTGAGAATAGCATTTCACTCTTGGGTTGGATAGTTGCACAGAGTAGGGGTGGGATTGTGTTGAAAGGCGGGTACTACGTACCCTTTGTAGAGGAGGTGGTATACACTGGGAAAGGTCCGAGGAACACTGATTATTGTAGCAGTGATAGAATAGCAAGAGAGGTGCAACATTGCAGTGAAGAAAGAGAGATTGCAGAGAGTTGGTGAGTGGATGGGAGTTAATGATACAAAAAGCTTTCCTTTCTACTTTATCTAGGAGTGCGGTGTGAGAGGATCCTCCCCACACATGTGAACAATACTCAATACAAGGACGCACTGTGCCCCTGTACAGAGCAAGAAGCTGTGCAGGGGTAAAGAACCCCTTGAGGCGGTTGAGCACACCCAGCTTCTGGGAGGCTGCCTTAGCGAGACTGGTAATATGGTCTTTCCAAGTGAGAGCAGAAGAAAAAGAGACACCGAGAACATTGAGAGAAGATGAAGGATTGATTTTTGTATTGTTGAATAATAAGGGATAGTCCTCTGGAGGTTCCTGACGGGCAGTAAGATGGATAAATTGAGTTTTGGAAGCATTAAATGCAACAAGGTTTTCTCTACCCCGATTGGAAATAGTAGCTAGATCAGAAGATAAGTATTTTATGGCTTCATTACATTTACTTTTGAGGGACTGCTGGCTGGAGTGTTCTGGAAAACTAATTGAGTGGTGTAAGGTAGAGTCGTCTGCATATGAATGGATAGGACTGAATGTACAGTTGAGAAGATCATTTATGAAAATTAGAAAGAGAATAGGAGATAGGACAGAACCCTGAGGAACATTGGAGTTGACAGGATGAGGAAATGAGCGATGGCCGTCCACAACAGCAGCTATGGAATGGCCGGAAAGGAAATTAGAGACAAAGGCACAGATGGAGGGACAGAAACCGAAGGAGGGCAGTTTGGAAATAAAAGATTTGTGCCAGACTCTATCGAAGGCCTTCGATATGTCTAGTGCAACAGAAAAAGTCTCACCGAAGTCCCGAAAGTTGGATGACCAAGAGTTAAGGCCGCGTCATACAGAAGTCGAACGTTGGCCGACTGCCACCCGAAGTCGATGACTTGCATATTTTTCCCGAAATTAGCCGAATTACCTGAAAGTAACCTGGAGACGAATATCCCCCGACACTTACCCAAATTAATTTCGAATATAACCCGATGGACCTGAATGAAAGTCGATAAAGAGCCGATGAATCCCCATGCGTAACTCCAAGGTAACCCGATGTGGGACGAAGAAGCGCCGATCATGCGTCGAATATAACCCGTATATGCCCCGAAGACGGGGAAATTACATGAATAATTATCGATGCTCAGCCGAAGCACAGTCGATCAACAACCGAAATAGAAGAAGTTAGGTCGAACGTCTGCCGAATAGGCATCGACTTTCCATTGTCTGTTATTCTGCCTATTCTGGTCATGGTTAGGTCAATATCAAGTCTAAACCCGATACATCGGCCAAGCAGACAGGAATATACGGGTCAATATCTGGTGTTCATGGTGGTATTCTGGTTTTATTAGACTCTCGGTTGGGTTACATACGACTTTATGAGAGATTCATCGTAATAGTCTTGGGTTATCATCGAGTTTCCTTCGTGGTACTATCGACTATCATCGAGTTACATTCGACCCATTTTCGGGTCAATCGTGGCATCATCGTCAATTCAAAATACAACCGAACAGGACCCGAATAGGTAGAATGTAACCTGAATATGACTCGAATATATCCGAATGTAACTGGAACGTAACTAGATCATAACCCGATAGTTTTGTAACATTTTTTTGACCCGATTCATCCCCAAAAGTTAACGCATGCACTAACTTTTGGCAGATTCGCCAGATGATTCGACTCAAGCCCAGAACATCCAAAGAACGTCCCCAGAATCAACCGAAGCGTTACCAGAATTAATCAGAATCGACCTGAACTGGCTGAAATTTGAATTTTGAATTATCTTCGGCCGTGTTCGGGTGGGTTCGACTTCTGTATGACGCGGCCTTTAGTAAGATATGATAGAAGATCGCCAGTAGAGCGACCCTTAAGGAAGCCATACTGGCGATCTGAGAGCAGATTATGAGAAGAGAAATGCTTAAGAAATTTGGAAGCAAGAATAGTTTCAAATACTTTAACACCTTACGAGCGGCCTATGCGGTTTATTTATATGTACCGCCCAGCGGGGTGTTTTTAGCCAAAATAGGGCTGTTTACGTGATCATTTTCATGCCTAAATAAGACCCAGAACGTAAAACAAGTACCTATCCCTGAAAGGGCATAAACAGAGCTTTCGAATGACACCATAACGATCCTTTTATGATGGCTAGTTTTCTTGCAATAACCGTGCAACGCGAGTGCAAAAAGCATGTAATTAGCCACTTTCCCGATACAATTCCTTATATAGCGAGTGAGAGAGGAAGGAGGGAGCTGGGATTCGTGTCAGTATGTTCGCCGCGGTGGTCTGGAGCAGTCATACGCTCGCTACTCTCCTGCCACCACTTGTCTCTCTCTCTCAGCAACATTACGTGCTGAAATTGCCACTCGAGTTATGTCGAGCGCCGCCACATAGTCCAGCTTTATTTAACTCGACTTATGTGGTGAGCCGCTAATTAAGGGTTAAAGATACAAGCGATGAGAGCAATTGGACGATAGTTGGAGGGTTGAGAGCGGTCACCCTTCTTTGGGACATTTTGATTGAGAGCAAACTTCCAGCAAGAAGGAAAGACGACACTGGGGCTAAACTATACGATTTTCACCAGCCACTTGCTGTTACCACTTGTTTTATTGCTTTCCAATGTTCATATGTTAAAATTAAAATTAAACTAGGCGCATATGGATAAGTAATAATTATATATATAGTAAATTGATTTTTTTGTTAAGGAATGTACCAAATACCTTCGCATGGCTGGCACTTTCAAATACAATAGCTGTACAGCTTATGAATTAAACCTGAAGATCTCTATGTCCTTTCTCCCAATGTTAGCACTAGAGGCCACAGATTCAAAATACAAGTACAACATTCCCACGCAGAAATTTTAAATTTTGCTGTGTTGTCCAGCAGTGGAATTCTCTTCCTGACCTTGTAGTTGATGCTCTCTCCCTGAACTCATTTAAATCCAGACTCCACGATGCTTTCCGAGACTCCCTGGTCAACTATATTGATACTTAATATAAAAAACAACCCCACCACCTCCATATCCCTATTGTCCCCTAAAGCTGTAATCCCATGTTAGTCCTTATCTAGTACTTTATCATATGCACTCACGAATTTCTTTTGAATTTAACTCTTGTGCAAGGTACACTAAATCAGTCAACCATTACCGTTATTTTCTAGTCGGTTAATTGCACGTTTGACTGGCGTACCTAAATATTGTTTTGGGCCACACCCCTACCTCTAGTTCGGGCGGCCCCACCAGGTAAGACCAGGTAAGATTAGGTTTGAATTTCCGGCGATCGCGGAAGTAGTTCGGGATGATCCACGATTTGCTGTAATATCATGGACTCCAGGTAATATGTTGACTTAATTGTTTTAAAACGATATTAACATTTATATTTGTTATGCCCTGATTTTATTCAGGTTTAACTATTGGGTGAGGTGAGTTCTTTCGAGACTGGGATGTCAGAGTTCATACAGTTACATGCAAAGAATACAATAGAGGATATATACAACAACAAAATATAGTTTATGTAACAGTTTATTCACTTACAGTCTAAATATATATATATATATATATATATATATAGAAATAAGAATGTGCTAAACATGAGAACTATAGGAATGCAACCAATCATTATTATTATAGAACGATCGCGGATCTAGATGGAGCTCAGTTCTATTCAAGATATTCAGTTACTATTCAGTTAACAGTAATCAAGATCTAGGTATCTTCGTAGGGAAAGATACCATTGGAAAGTGGTCGAATTACCTAATGACTACTTAATGTTCAAATCTGTTTAAGTAGTTATATTTATTGATGAGGTTAGGTAGAGTTATTATAGTAAGATGTTATACACTATAAGCACCTTGCGCACTGGTGTATATGGTTAAATCTTAAAATTCGAGAATTGGGGACTCTAACTTATTTGGCTTATGATGACAATTATGCCAGAGTCGATAGTGATGTATTTTTGGCTTATTTGGATTTTAATCTCAAATTCACATAGAGTCAAGTAATGTGTATTATTACTTAGGTTAACATGGATACACATATATATCGAGTCGGTATCTAGTGACTCGAGTTATTAACACTTGAAATGATTTATTTAAAAATAAGATGCTTGTGGACTCTAACTTATTTCTTCATATAGGCCTACCGTGCGCACTGGTATTTCTCAATAGCTTAGTATCGAGGGGCTCTGATTCACTTTTTACCTCGTCATTTGGTATCAACATAATTCACTTTTCCAAGGTTGATTTTCATAGTTACTGAATTCAGTTGCTGCTTGTAGTCTTCTGAGTCTCCGTGGGCCGTCTACGGTGACCGGTCGTGTGAAGTAGTTTACAGATGGGTTAATGGGCTTGAGGTATTGAATGTGGCTCCGTAACTATAATAAAACAGTTGGGCACCACATCGGACTAACGCGAGTATTCAGAGCCTATAGCTTTGGTAAGAATACTCGTCTATCCTCACCGTTATATTAACCGTTGATGAAATTCCGTTAAGGTAGGCTACTCTTGGAGTGAAGTCTTTAATATAGTGCCTCGGTCATGACGAAATAGCACTATATCGGGCTAATGCGAGAAGACTGTGGAAGTGTCTCTCTCGTCTGCCTCTGACTCTTATAAGAGGTTCAAGGAATTCGGGGCAGTGTTTAAACCTTTTAGTTTGCAAAGTCTAATGGCATGCCATAGACAAAATGCACCTAGGACTTGTATATGCAGAGTGCCTGTGAAGGTATCGCAAAAAGCCCTTATTTCTCCAAGTGACCGTGGCAGTCCAGGTCTCTTGAAAGAAGGTGGGGTGCGGTGTTCAAACCTTTTTGTTATGCCCTGATTTTATACAGGATTAACTTGGTATAGGTGAGTTCTGCAAGACTGGGTTATTGGATTTCATGCAAAATACATAAAGAGAATCAACAGAGGACATAGATAATCTCGGATAAATGGTTTGTAATACAGCTTTATTCTAAATAACACTCAGGTATAAGGTACGTAATAGAATTCACACGAACAATAGATGTTGGAGCACTCAGGTAGGTTATTGGACTTATTACAATCTCCCAGCACTTATCACGGATTTGGATAGAGACATACTTCCCACTTCCAACGTTCAGGCATTATTCTTCTGATCACATTACTTCAACGATACGTAGGGTACACGAATCCCACAGGTTGGGTATCTCGTTTTATTAACTCACTGGTAATATGACTCGCAATCAAAAATGAAAATAGAAGTAATATAGTTATTTCCCAAGAATTGACATAAAGGGATAACCGTAGCTAGTTGCACTGGTCTGGTATGTTCACTTGTCTAGGTAATACTTAAGACCAAAATATCAGTGAGGGGCGAATCAGGTTTCGGGTTAACAGTCACAATCACTTATTTCAGAATTGCTTTCACTCGAGCCGTAGTCCAGTTAGTTAAACCTGATGGCAAGACAAATTATGGGATCAGTTCGCCTAAGTTAAATGTCACTGATATATATTAACACACACTAGCATAATAATCACTTGCTTCCTAAGATTAGAGAAACTTGAGACATAATCGAATACACTGGATGGTTGAGTTAGTAGTACCGTACACTGGCACTTTGAGAATTAACACTAGGGTAGAGTTTTTCCTGGTTATCTTGAGTTGGTGATGTCGGGGGTTAACAGTTGCTTCTGCGGCCGTCCAAATTGTCCGGTAGTGTAGAGAACGTTGCAGATGGGTTAACTTGCTTTAACCGGTGATGACGCCCCGATATGTTACTCTAACTAGGGACCTTAAATTGCACTGTCTCAGGTTCAACCGGAGTAACAATGAATCGGACGATCATAAGATAGTCGGGAGAAGCGACTTTCTTATCTGTCCTGGTCTTTACAAAAGGTTCAAGGGGCGCGGCGGCTTTTCGCCTTTTTGTCAACAATGCTGATGGAGCCTACAGTCAATTGTTGCCAAGGAGTTATTTTTGCAGAGTCCTCAATTAAGAGTTTCTCGCATAATCCCTTCTAACATAACAAGATCTTTCTGTACTAGACCAGTTATGACTTATGATTGCTGGTAAACCCAAGTAGAAGAGGACACACTACAATATGTTTATCAGGCAATCAATAATTGGTTAATTTGTTGTCTGCAGGTATAATATTACCTTCGGAGCTCCCGATTGCAATAAAACATCCACAAGAGTTAATTCACTTCCTCATAGATATCCACAAACTCGTGGGCACCATAATTATCGAGAATCTTGAGGGGTGGAGGGTTAATAGACTTCAACCAGAGCGGCACAGCCGGTACTTTGATCTCTACTGACGAACTGCCCGACTGTTGTCTCTGTGTCGTATTTATAGGCATGGTCAAGGGAAACAAAGAATATTCTAGAAGTACTGGATGTCGGGGCTATGAAGTAGTTAATATATTCTGGTTAACTTAGGGGGGTAGTGGGAGGGGTCATTAATTCGGCAGTAAGTAGCTTGTAATCTGATTTGTTATTGTGGATATCTTTACTCTAGTATAAGGTACTATTAAAGTTGTTTAGGGCAGGATTTTGGTTAAGGGGTTGCACTACTTGATTTGGCGCCATACATGCCTAGGCTGGAAGGCATTCTTCATCAATTCACATAAGTATCCTTCTCTGGTCTAGCTAAAATGCTATTCGAAAGCTAGGATGGGTTAAGGGAATTTTGGTTTTGGTTAAGGATGGGGTAAGATGGTATTTGGATAGGTATTTACCTTTTTGTTCATAACCTGTTGGAAACTCACCTGGTGTCTGGCAAGAATTTGTTGGTTTGCCCAGGCCATGGTAAACCTCCGCGGGGGTTGGGGGGGCATGCTGCACCCTAAATACGTGTATCTGGAGTTCTTTACGCTAATTGGGTAGATATATGATATTAGGTGGTCAGGAGTTATACTCCTATAGTCCTACAGACCTAAACAGGCGGTTATGGGCGCGGTCACCTACCCTTACACTGGTGCCGGTTGTCCTTTTGACCCTTTCCGTACGATAACCTTTCTAAATTACTCTCGCTATATCTTTCTCCCTCCCTCCACCTCCCCCTGTTCAAGGTACAGTCGCGCTAATAAGAGATGTCTCGGCACCATATATGTTTTGATCAATAATTAGTATCAGCAATAGCTAAGCTTCATTTCTTCATATCGAGTAAAATATACAAACATGTTCCTACACTTACCCACCCCATTCAACATCTGACAGACATTAACACCTTACGAGCGGCCTATGCGGTTTATTTATATGTACCGCCCAGCGGGGTGTTTTTAGCCAAAATAGGGCTGTTTACGTGATCATTTTCATGCCTAAATAAGACCCAGAACGTAAAACAAGTACCTATCCCTGAAAGGGCATAAACAGAGCTTTCGAATGACACCATAACGATCCTTTTATGATGGCTAGTTTTCTTGCAATAACCGTGCAACGCGAGTGCAAAAAGCATGTAATTAGCCACTTTCCCGATACAATTCCTTATATAGCGAGTGAGAGAGGGAGGAGGGAGCTGGGATTCGTGTCAGTATGTTCGCCGCGGTGGTCTGGAGCAGTCATACGCTCGCTACTCTCCTGCCACCACTTGTCTCTCTCTCTCAGCAACATTACGTGCTGAAATTGCCACTCGACCTATGTCGAGCGCCGCCACATAGTCCAGCTTTATTAAATACGACTTATGTGGTGAGCCGCTAATTAAGGGTTAATACAGCACAGAGCAAGCCAAACGTAATGCTAGCTGGGACATGACTTATTAGCGCGATCGTACATTGACCTTGCCCTCTGTATGAGTGAGAATGGGAACGCACTTATCACCGTATTACTGTGTAGCCCACATGAATGCATAGATAATTATTATTGTTATAATAAATTATATTACTATTTATATAGCTCTCTTTCTCTCTTATATATATATATATATATATATATATATATATATATATATATATTGAGAATATATCACAAATACACGTGAGCCACTAAATGTTTCAAGTCTCTCAGTGGGGATCGAACCATCGACCATCAGGATGATAGCCGACGCTTTAATCAATTACAACACGGCAGTCTAAAAGACACTCAGCCTTCTATCCTATTTATGTTAGGGAGAAGGGAAACCCACTAGGCGAATATATTTCAATTCAAACCTAGTTGTAGGATCCATATTTCCAGAATACCATACACGGATTGTTGAGTGTCCCGACGCAACTCGGGTAGAAATTGATTTAATTTAATTCTAACCCACAAAGCATGAGAGTTACAAATATTGAGAATATATCACAAATACACGTGAGCCACTAAATGTTTCTAGTCTCTCAGTGGGGATCGAACCATCGACCATCAGGATGATAGCCGACGCTTTAATCAATTACACCACGGCAGTCTAAAAGACACTCAGCCTTCTATCCTATTTATGTTAGGGAGAAGGGAAACCCACTAGGCGAATATATTTCAATTCAAACCTAGTTGTAGGATCCATATTTCCAGAATACCATACACGGATTGTTGAGTGTCCCGACGCAACTCGGGTAGAAATTGATTTTATTTAATTCTAACCCACAAAGCATGAGAGTTACAAATATTGAGAATATATCACAAATACACGTGAGCCACTAAATGTTTCTAGTCTCTCAGTGGGGATCGAACCATCGACCATCAGGATGATAGCCGACGCTTTAATCAATTACACCACGGCAGTCTAAAAGACACTCAGCCTTCTATCCTATTTATGTTAGGGAGAAGGGAAACCCACTAGGCGAATATATTTCAATTCAAACCTAGTTGTAGGATCCATATTTCCAGAATACCATACACGGATTTTTGAGTGTCCCGACGCAACTCGGGTAGAAATTGATTTAATTTAATTCTAACCCACAAAGCATGAGAGTTACAAATATTGAGAATATATCACAAATACAAGTGAGCCACTAAATGTTTCTAGTCTCTCAGTGGGGATCGAACCATCGACCATCAGGATGATAGCCGACGCTTTAATCAATTACACCACGGCAATCTAAAAGACACTCAGCCTTCTATCCTATTTATGTTAGGGAGAAGGGAAACCCACTAGGCGAATATATTTCAATTCAAACCTAGTTGTAGGATCCATATTTCCAGAATACCATACACAGATTTTTTAGTGTCCCGACGCAACTCGGGTAGAAATTGATTTCATTTAATTCTAACCCACAAAGCATGAGAGTTACAAATATTGAGAATATATCACAAATACACGTGAGCCACTAAATGTTTCTAGTCTCTCAGTGGGGATCGAACCATCGACCATCAGGATGATAGCCGACGCTTTAATCAATTACACCACGGCAGTCTAAAAGACACTCAGGCTTCTATCCTATTTATGTTAGGGAGAAGGGAAACCCACTAGGCGAATATATTTCAATTCAAACCTAGTTGTAGGATCCATATTTCCAGAATACCATACACGGATTGTTGAGTGTCCCGACGCAACTCGGGTAGAAATTGATTTTATTTAATTCTAACCCACAAAGCATGAGAGTTACAAATATTGAGAATATATCACAAATACACGTGAGCCACTAAATGTTTCTAGTCTCTCAGTGGGGATCGAACCATCGACCATCAGGATGATAGCCGACGCTTTAATCAATTACACCACGGCAGTCTAAAAGACACTCAGCCTTCTATCCTATTTATGTTAGGGAGAAGGGAAACCCACTAGGCAAATATATTTCAATTCAAACCTAGTTGTAGGTTCCATATTTCCAGAATACCATACACGGATTTTTGAGTGTCCCGATGCAACTCGGGTTGAAATTGATTTAATTTAATTCTAACCCACAAAGCATGAGAGTTACAAATATTGAGAATATATCACAAATACACGTGAGCCACTAAATGTTTCTAGTCTCTCAGTGGGGATCGAACCATCGACCATCAGGATGATAGCCGACGCTTTAATCAATTACACCACGGCAGTCTAAAAGACACTCAGCCTTCTATCCTATTTATGTTAGGGAGAAGGGAAACCCACTAGGCGAATATATTTCAATTCAAACCTAGTTGTAGGATCCATATTTCCAGAATACCATACACGGATTTTTGAGTGTCCCGACGCAACTCGGGTAGAAATTGATTTCATTTAATTCTAACCCACAAAGCATGAGAGTTACAAATATTGAGAATATATCACAAATACACGTGAGCCACTAAATGTTTCTAGTCTCTCAGTGGGGATCGAACCATCGACCATCAGGATGATAGCCGACGCTTTAATCAATTACACCACGGCAGTCTAAAAGACACTCAGCCTTCTATCCTATTTATGTTAGGGAGAAGGGAAACCCACTAGGCGAATATATTTCAATTCAAACCTAGTTGTAGTATCCATATTTCCAGAATACCATACACGGATTTTTGAGTGTCCCGACGCAACTCGGGTAGAAATTGATTTGGCTACCTGGTTTTACTCGGCTGGTTGTTAATTGTAGGGTTTGCTGGATGTGGTGGAGACTGGGTTGCTAACTCTGCCACATTTATCTGGAAGTATGGCAAATAGAAGTTAGTTACTGGCGAGGCGGCTAGCCTCGCACCGACGACCATTGGGTGCAGGGTTGTGAATGGGTTGTAAGAGAATAGATGGCATGCAAGGGGCTAGTAAAGTTCTAATGTTGTTCTGGCCTACTAAGTGAAGGTAGGCTGGATAGGAGTATATATATAAAAGGTTGGAGAGCGTTAGCAACGGACAATTCAAGGATCTTCAAGAGTTATGAGAGAGAGGCTAGGTCGGACAAGAGTAGAGAAGCACGGGGTCTTATAATGAGAGGGGAGGAGTTCAGGGGGACTATAGGGGAATTTGACCCTAAGGTCTCTGGGCGTGGGGGTGGCATTAGGCTGCAGTTGATATTGGAGTTTGAAAAGGTAGTGGAAGTACGTTAGCCAAATGCTACCGGCGAATGCAACTATGGGGTGGTATATGAGTCTGGAAAAGATAGAATTATGTGTTCAGTCTGAGGGGTTATGGATACTATTAGTTGGCCCTGGGAACTGCGTTTTCTATGAAATATCTATACCAAACAAAAGCGGCAGTTCGTAGGGGTACTTAGTTATTGTTTCGAGGTACTTATGACTGATACTGGTAACAAGGTTATCTATACAATCTCGGGTTGGGGTAAGAGGTGTATGACACAAAGTAAATTGGCGTAGTGTGGACTGTGGATACGAAGGAGGCAAGGGGAAGACGTATGACAATTGTGGAAAAGTAAATGGAAAAAGGTGAACACAATATTGCAGATAAAGATACTTAACCTAAGGATTGAATACATAGATTTATGGGGCGATGGGTCTTCAGAAAGCTTAGTCTGGCAAGACAAGATGTTAGGGAATGTTAATATTAATACTTAAACTAAGGATTGCATACATCGATGAACGACGACATTATAGTCGTCGTCCTAATAAGGTGATGAAACCTGGTTTTATCTGTACTTGGCACAATACGACACCAGGACAGTGCCGCTATGTCGTATCAATACGGGTGGCAGTTAATATTATAGAGACACTTAGTTACTAGAGGAACAATGCAAGGGGGCGACTGAGCACGGGTTACATATATCTATACTCGTCATGGGAAATGATATACGAGGTCTAGGGACAGGCGTGGGTGTTTTAACTTCTAAGATATATAACATCTACTTCTCGGATGTAAGAACATACATAGATATAATTATGGCTGTCTGATGTGTTGGCATTGGCTCAACATAGGGACAGGGCATGGGTGTTTTTAATATGAATGTATATTCCTGTTCATCATCTTTGTAGTTAGGAGTGTAGGATACAAGGGGGTAGTGTACGTGAGGTGTGGAAAAATGGTCAGTTTAGAAGGGGTATCTAGGTGCGGCCTGGAGCTGCTTAGCCCTGCGGGCTTGGGCCTGTCTGAATTGCCTGGCTCGGTCAGCTGGTCCATTCGTTCTGTGGACCTTTCCTTTGGGTGTTTCTGTGTGGTGTTCGTTCGTGGCTTCTGTGGTGGGCTTCTCGTTCTGGGGCATTTTACTTCCCTCTCCTTCATTATAGGCTCGTCCTCGAGCCTCAAGGGTGAAGTAAAAAGAAGCATAGTTATGGTGGGTCATTTTAAGGGTATTTAGAAGGTTCCACCAAGCAAGAGAGCGATGGTCAGGTTTCTTTTGCAGGTCAATGTATACCTGTAAGAATGTGTCCTCTGTGTTGTGGCGGGCGACTGCCCTGGCTTGATGTGGGTGTGGTACACGGGCCAAGTGTCCAGTGTTTTTTTTTACTTTAACCTTTCGTATGAATGGTTTGTAGCTTTCCCCCGTGGGGGTCGGAGTGAGGTGTGTGGGATTGACAGGAGGTCTGTTTAGTGTGGTGAATGGGATACTAACCGAAAGGGGATTCACGCGTGACAACAGAGCTGGGGATGAAGGGGGAATGTGAGTCTGGGTTTTATTTGGTTTTCTTGGGCGGTGTTGTAGGTTGGGAATATATAGTGAGGCAATGCGCAAGATCGGTTTAGGTAAGGTGGGTGAAGGAGGTTTGTGGGAAGGAGAGGGTATGTGTGTTGTGTGGCTTGGGTCCTGAGTGTCAGAAAGGGGTGTTATTTTTGTATCGCTGTCTTTAAATCTGATGGGTCTGTTGATTATTCTACCTCTGGCGGTCCTGGTGGGAAGGTAGATGTTTGTCGTGGGACTTGAGTCGCTCGACGATGTTTTATATTGAGGGGAAGAACGTTTTACAGGTAAAGGACATGTGGGGATTTTCTCAGGGGTGACTTTGGGGGGGGATTCCTTAGGGGTTGGTTGGTTGGGGGTTCGGTGAGATGAGGAGGTTGGTCGGTGTGAGGGTGGGGTGATGGGGATCGTGGAGGGGAAAGGGGCGGATGCGGGGTGGGGCTAGACGGGTGGGTAAGGAGTGTAGATTTAAGTTGGAGGGTTGGGGGTAGGGGCGTGTGTGGGGTGTGTCGTTTGATGAGGTTGGTGATTATTCGTCTTCTTTCCCTTTGTGGGGGAGAATTCGACGAAGAAGAAGAAGAGGAGGAGGAGGAGGGTAGTGGTCTGGCAGCCCTACGGAACTTGGTTAGCAGGGTGTGTTTTCTGGAGGTTTTAAACGATTTTTGTCGTGGGCGTAAGTTGTAGTGTGAGGTTACTGAGGTAGATTGTGTGGTGCGGTTGGGTGTGTACTTGGTTTGGGGTCGGGGTGGTGGTTTTCTCACTGTGGTGCCTGGTGGAGGTATGTCAGGGCTAGACGGGAGTGTTTCTGTTGTGGGTGGAGGTTTTCGTACTTGGATAAGTTGGGGAGGCACTTGACTTTCAGAAGTGACGGAAGGTGTCATGGTGGAAGAGGGTGTGATAGTGGGGGTTTGTGGAGGTTAGTTTGGGGGGTATGTTGAGATATGATTTGTCGGTTCGGTGCTGGAGGGCTTAGGTCCTTAGGGATTTGTATGGGAATATTCATAGCTTGAGTGTGAGGGTGAGTAGGGGTGTTTAATTTAGGGTCGGACGTGTGGGGGGGGGTAATGTCTTGTGGCTTTAGAGGTTTAAACGCTCGGACGAATCTAGTTCGGAACGTGCGAGTCACGCCGTGATAGTCGATGGTGACTTGAAAGGCATTTGGGACTTGTATGACGGTGTAGGGCCCGACATAGCGAGGGCCTAACTTGTTGGTGATAGGGAGGTTGGCTACCATTACGGTGTCATGGATGGCGAAAGGGTTTTTGTCATCGATGTTATCAGTTTTGGTGTCCTGACAGATCTGGGCGGTATGGAGGGTGTTTTGCAGATGTTGCAATGGGTCAATTGTGGAGGTGGTGGAGGGAAGGTGAGCGTGGTGGTGGAATGGCAGTAACAGGTGGGGTACACCGTAAACACGTTCATGAGGGGAAATACCGTCTTCCCGGGAACAGGTGTTCATACCCCACTGTATCATCTTTAGTTGTGATGGCCAGTCTGAGGTGTTAAGAGCAATCATTCTTGTACGTAACTGGTTGTTGATGGTGCGATGGCTGCGTTCGCATATAGCATTTCCTTGAGGCCAGTACGGGGATGAGTGTTTAATCTTAATACCGCATTGTTGGGTGAATTGTTGCCAAACGTGTCCACTAAACTCGGGGGCATTGTCCGATAGAAGAGCAAGGGGAAGGCCGAATATAGGGAACACTTCTGTGGCAAGCAGTGTGGCGACTGTGGTGGCTGTGTGGTCTTTAACTGGGCAGGCTATTAAAACTTTTGAATATACGTCCACAAATGTGACGATGTAGCGGTTGCCAGCGTAAGAAGGGAACGGGCCCATGATGTCGAGGGATAGGACTTGGAACGGTTTGTTGGCAGAAATGGTACCAGCTGGGCCTGGGGTGCGTGATCTATCCTTTCCCAATAAACACGGTTTGCAGGATTCTGTCACTCGTTGTGCAATTTTGGAGGGGTTGGGGGTCCAGTATTGGTCTGTGAATATCTTTAACATCTTCTTTTGTCCAAGGTGTATGCCGTTTCCCTCGTGGATGGCAATCATGTAGTCATGGGCAATGGTGGGGTCCAAGATTATGTGACCAGTGTCTGTGGCAAGTTGATCTCCCCAGCGAGTCAGTCCCCTGAAGACATTTAATGGTATCCAGGGGGGTCTGATTCTTGCTTCCCAAGATTGAATTAGGGAGGGGGCTGGGGGGGCATTCTGTCGAGGGGTGGGGGTAGATACCAATTGAGTGTTTTGTAAGGTGGCTAGGGTGGTGGGGGGTCTTTTGGTACTGGCAAACGTGACAGGGCGTCTGCATTAGTATGGAGTTTGCCGGGACGATATTGTATGGTAAAGTCGTAGTCCTCTAGTGTCTCCCTCCAACGTACCAAAATGGCTGAGTTGGTTTCACACCTACGCAGCCATTGTAAAGATTGATGGTCGGTAATTATTTCGAGTTTTGCGCCCAACACAAATGACCGGAAGTGGCCGAGTGCCCAAATGATCCCTAAGCACTCTCTCTTGGTGGCTGCGTAATTCTGTTGTGGTTGGGTGAGGGTGGAGCTGGCATACGCTATCACATGTTCCTTTCCGTCTCTGAATTGAGCTAAAACTACACCCATGGCGTACAGAGATACGTCGGTATAAAGACGGAAAGGTTTCTGGCAGTCGGGGAAAACGACAATAGGGGCTTGGATTAGTTTTTGCTTCAAAGTGTTAAACGCGAGGTCTCTTTCAGGTGTCCAGGTGAACGGGGTGTCTTTGTGGGTAAGTTGGTGGAGGGGTCTGGTTATGGTGGCAAAGTGGGGGACGAAACGTCTGTAGTATGTGGCTAAACCTAGAAACGAACGTATTCCTTTAACAGTGGTGGGTGGGGTTTGGTTTTGTATGGCTTGAAGTTTCTTTGGGTCTGGTGCAATACCATGTTCAGATATCACGTGTCCGAGAAAATCTACCTTATTCCGGGCAATCACGCACTTTGAGGGTTTTAATTTCAACCCGGCGGCTCGGATTCTTTGAAGGACTTGTCTCAACCTGAGGAGGTGTTCTTCCCAGGTTGGAGAGTACACAATAATATCGTCCAGATAGGCTAGGCAGGTTTCCCAGGTTAGGCCATGTAATACTGTTTCCATCAAACGGGAGAAAGTGGCGGGTCCGTTACATAGGCCAAAAGGTAGGACGTTAAATTCATAGTGATGGCCACCACTAGTGGAAAATGCTGTTTTCTTTTGGTCCTCGGCCTTGATAGGCACTTGCCAATACCCTGCATGCAAGTCGAGGGTAGTGAACCATTTGGATCCGTGTAGGGAGTCAAGGAAATTGTCTATTCGGGGTAAGGGCGTAGCGTCTTTAATGGTTATGTCATTTAACCTCCTGTAATCGACGCAAAAACGGGTTGTCCCATCTTTCTTTTTGACTAAGACAACAGGGGAAGACCAGGGGCTAATGGACGGGGTAGCAATCCCGGCCTCTAACATTTCCTGGACTTGGTGTTCCTCTTCCTGACGTTGTATGGGGTTCTTTCTACGGGATGGTTGTCGTATGGGGGGGCTGTGGTGTTAATGATGTGTTGTTCTTCATCAGTCTGTCCGATTTCGGTGGGTTGTTGGGCAAACACGTCACTGAATTCCAGCAGTAGGTCGTACATGCCGTTCTTTTGGTGGTCAGATAGTGTCTCAGGGAGAGGGGGCAATTGGAGGCTGGTAGGGGTGTCGTTACAATGTATGGGGAGGTCATCGAAAGTTTCGAGGTCTCCTATAATGAGACCTTTTGGTAATGTCAGGGGTTCCTCTGAGATATTTGCCACGAAAATGTGGTTGATGCGAGTGGAAATGATGGCGGGTTGTAAGAGGCAACGATGGGGGTTGGGGGACGTGTTAGTGGGGGAAAATATCATGTGAGTTTGGGGTATGGGCCGCAGGTTCACCCATTTTTGATGGTGGGAGGGAATTTGGCATTTATCCTGAACTACCGCTGGGCTAATGATGGTGGGGGATTGACTGGCGAGCAGGTGCTTGGTACTTATAAGGGGGGCAAGGTCACTTTGGTGGGGGTCACGCGTGAGGGGGGGATTAGCGGCGCGTGTGGAAGGATCAGTGGGGCGCGGTGTGAGGGGGTTAGAAAACGGGATTTGTTGGAGGGACTGCGGAGGGTTGGTGGGGGGAGCGTTGTCAGTGGCAGTAACGGTTTGTTTGGAGTTTATGTGGATTTGGTGGTTTTGTTGGTCATGAGAGGGCGAGTCAAGTGTGGGGTTGTGAAGTTTTCTAGGGGTGTGAATTGTGTGGGGGTGGAAGGGAGCTACTGACGAACAACTGTCACAAGGGGGATTGGGGTGGTGGTGGAATAGCGGGGCATTTCTGGGGGCATGGTTGAAACATGGTTGTGTCCCTTGGTCGTGCCGACCATGAGGGGGGGATTAACGGCGCGTGCAGGCAGTTCAGAGGAGTGAGAGGTGAGCGAGTTTGAAAAAGGGATTTGCTGGGGGGACTGCGGAGGGTTGGTGGTGAAACAGTTAGGTGTAGAACATGGGTTATTGGTGTCGGACTGGATCTTGTAGACAGTAGGGATCTCGAGTCTTATGGACTTATTTGAGCTCTCAATATATATGGGGACTAGGTAAGATGGTGATTACTGTTGTGGCACATGGCTATAGGAAGCCTTCATATTTTAATATAACTGAGCCTCAGTAAGAGGTACTATTTTACGCTAGAATTCCCGTGCTCTAAAATACGCGTGTCTAATCTAGTCTGTGAACTACTGCTTGTGCACCAGAGCTACCAGTAATAAATCTAACAGTGAATATGATTCTATAAGTAACATTGATGGTCTTCGGTATATAAACCTGTTGAATTAAAGCCAGTGATCAGAAGATTAATACCTGAACGTTGGAATTGGGAGACTAGGCTCCATCCAGATCCACTTATGCTAGTGTTGTTCGATTCTATTATATTGTCTTGCACGAGTATTCTGCAGTGGTATATAAATAAACGTGATCGTGTAACTTGTTACCATGTGTTTCTTTGTGTTCTCTATTCCTCATATCTTGTATTGTGAATGCAGCCTTATATACCCAGTCATTTAGAACTCACATTACCCAAGTTAATCCTGTAGAAAAACAGGGCATAACATGTAGAAATTGCCTGAGCATTTCAAACCGACTTAAGGTACTAAATACCGAAAATAATATATTTTTGTTGTAAATAATTATACATATGGCACCAATGTAAAGGGAGTAACCGCGGGTAGGACCGCCTGTTAAGATCTGTTGGACTATAGTTATGGTTGATCACTGTATCTAGTTTTTACCTACTAGGATCACTCGTGGGGGGGTTAGGAATAGTAGTTTCGTGAAAGTGCAAGTCAGCAGGAAAGATACACTTTTTAGGGTGGTGAGAGGCGGCTGTTCTAGCCTCGCGCCGGCCATCTAGTCAAGTTGCCAAAATGTTGACCCTGCAATGTTAATTACTGTAAACAAAATTTGAGGAAATGTATTATATTTATTAGTGGCCCCTCCATCATTGACGAACATGCCTATTACATAAGGCATCCTCTTCAAACACTAATCCGCCGTAGTTTGAATCTACCGCGCAGAGCATTTAAAAACTGAGGAGCCTTCATCATGAGCGCACGCGACCTCACTCATGGCTTCAGTCATTATGAATTGGGTTCTCACTACGAAAAAACTTCGTAAAAAATAAAAACAAAAAGAAAATAAGAATAACTATCCAATAAGCTTTCCATCATATCGTGGATGTACTTGTGTGGATTTCTGACCAGACGCTGAATCAGGCGTCATTCCTCCTTCTTTGCTCTGCGCTCAGCCTGCCCGGACGTACCTTTCAGGCTCCGTTGGTTCCGCATTCGTGGCGTCCCTAGTGAGTTTTTCTCATTTGTTTACTCTGGGATGTATCGAGTAAGGTTAGGATAGGCGTAGCAGGAGTGTCCTGGGCTGGTTGCCCGCAGTGCAATGTATTTTGGGTCGTTTGTATGGGGCATCTATTTCGGATGTACCCTCGTGGTCCTGTTGTGGACACGTGAACTTTTCACAGTTTGGTTTAGTTGGTGATGCAGGCGGCTTTCATTACGCGTTAATAATTGCTGCCTTTTATCCTTCTGATGAGGTAAGCTGTGTGTTTGCTGACATTCCCAGCGTATTTTTCTTCACTTAGTGAAGTTTTTTCTGGGTCCGTGTCAGGCTTCCCGGGGTTGGGAAGTTATCGCTTCGGTGGTGTGTTGGCGGTGGTTCCTGTTGTGATATTCCAGTGTGTGTTTATATTTCAACTATTTTCATGCCGTCTACCTAGGCCTAGCCAGCCGCTCGTAGCTTTGCCACATGTCTAGTGTTATTATTTATTTTATAAATATGCCCTACTGTGTCATGTGTATCCGGGTTTTAGTTGTGTATTGGCTAATTCCTCGGACTATATTTGTTTCCTGGTTTAGTTGTGTATTGGCTAATTCCACGGATTATGTTGTGACCTTGGTTAGTCGTGCGTGTCTCTCCTCGTGTCGTATTGTTCAGATGGTGTCTGTTCAGGGTGGGGTTTGCCTTCCGGCGGGTTTTTCTCGGTTTCACCGTGAAAAATCCTGACCGATGAGCAGTGTTAGGCCACACGTGGTTTTTAACACTGGCTGGTTCCCCGGCGAGGGGAGGTGTCTGTGGCTCTCCAGGACTGCGTATCTGTGGGTGCCTGGTGTCAGGCCTCCTTTTTAATTCCCGGCGGGATGGCTGTACCCATCCTTACATATATATTTAGTTATATATAAAGAAACGACGTTCGTGAGAACACTCGTTTTTTATAGGTTTTTCTACCTGGTTTACGACAAACCACGGGGAAAACCTAGCTGTTGTTTAGGCGTTCCTCCCCGGCGATCTTTTACAAAGTAGTGGGGTCAGGAACTTGTGGGGTTAACTTTTAGACTTCTCACCCGGCGGGTGCACCTTAGCAGGGTGGGATAAAACGACTTAGGTCTCTTATAGTTAACCAATCCATGTGAGTGATACTCTGTGTATCGCTGCCTTTACTCTTACGGCATTTGAAGGATCAGTGAGGTTTAACCAAATCGATTTCCACACCCGGCGGGTGCCCCTAAGTAAAGGATCTAAGGAATTTATAAAACAAATTCAATTTCGATTAACCTTAATTGGGTGATACTTTCAGTATCGCCGCCTTCTATTTTTACGACGATCGTTTGGGACAATTCGTTAAAAAATCAGATCTCGTATATTCCTGCCCTGGGCTATTCTACTAAAATATTTCAAGGGCCGGCGTCTTTATGAGGGGGGGCTTTGTTACAAAATTGAATCTTGAGACAGTCACCACCTCCTACAGACTATTAGTGCCATACTGGACCATTATATCAGAGGGTATTCTTCATGTTCTTAGCTAAGAAGACTTGTTTAGCCTCTTTATACCCAGCCGCGTGGCGAGATGTGTTAGCTGTGTCTTTGCATCCCGTTACCCGGCGGGTTATTAACACTTGTATGCGAACACTTGGGTTAACCTTATGAGCATTAATTCCTGGAAATTTTTCTTTATTTTTCCAGAGCTGAGCTCCGGCGGACCAATACAGACCCGGCGGTAGTTCCTCACACCAGTCTCTGTCATGGCTAATGTGACCCCAGTTTTTGCCCTGTGCATTACCCCTACTTGCGCGGGTATCCCAATTTTTGCACATACCCTTTGCATAAGGTGTGTTAGATGTCTAGACCGTTCAAGGGGTCTCTGGGTTACACGTAATTGTTCTTTTTGCTCCCAATTAACCAATAAAGTCCTGTGTGACAATGACAAGACCGCGGCGGTAGCGTTGAGAGAGGTCAGACAACAAATGTCGGCCTACACTACCATTGTCGCACATAAGTCACTTCAATGTGACAACGTCCCACTTTGGGATAAGTTGCTGTCAGAGCACCCCCCCCTAAACGTACCTCTAGAGTAAGGGGTTTTAAGCCGACAGAGACTAGCCAGGATTCTGTATCGTCTGTGGAGACGTTTAAACGCCCGAGAGAGCCTACTCCCCCGGCAGCCACCTCCTCGTCGCAGGCGAGATCGAGGTCAAGGTCACCCCTCAGACAACGGTCTTCAAGTCGGGCCTCTTCCCCGGCTAGTAAGAAGTGCAAGACTGAAGCTTCCCCCAGGGGCCATGGTGGTGATTCTTCCAAACCTAGGTCCAGTTCGCGGTCACACCGTAGCCACAAATCCTCCAAAAAGGATTCCCATAAGAAGTCCTCTCGACATTCTACTAAGTCTAGTGCATCTCATCGTACCTCTACACCTGACAATGTTTCTGTTACAGCCTCAGAGTATAGTGAAGCGCCTGTCCCTTAACAAGATTTACCTATTGATATTTTAACCCTAGAAATGGAGAGTTCAGGATATTCAATAATTGAGAATGTTTCAGACTCTCAAGAGAGCGTAGGCCAGAGCCTTGGTGTTTGGCGGTTTGCTCAGCCAGGGTCTGACCATCCACGTCCGACTCATACGAGTCACACAGTAGCCGATGTCCACAGGGACGCGGCGACCCCATCCTCTATCCCTGATTTATCTTGGAAACAAGGTGCCCCTGCCTCGGCGGGGTCTTCTCAGGAGGATCGGGAGGAACAAGATGAAGTGTCATTAATTTCAGATAGGGAAGGACAAGGGTCAGGCTCAGGCCTGGACGCCGCCCATGATAATACTAATTCACCTGAAAGTTCTGCACCTAACCAGTTTGTTACAGCACAAGAAATTGATGGGTTACTTACTCATGCTCTATCAAAATTCTTTAATCAACAACGAGAAAACCCCACAATGGACTTGGGGGCTCCCTTGACAGGTTCTGCGGTACGGCCTCTGATAACGTCAATCGATTTATCTAAGATTCCTAACCCTCCTACTCTGTCACCGGCAGGGAGCTCTAAGCCAGCTACGGCGGCATTCACTACGTCAAATGTCAGGGTCATTACGGATGTTAATCCACCCCCTCTAGACAAAGCGCCTCTTAGAAAGGTAGCTATGCCCCTGCTTTATGGGCCAGACGAGTCATGGGTCCCTTTGAACCCCTCTAAGCCAGAGCTTGCCCAGCCTACCTTGTCAGGGGAACTCCCGGTACCACGTGAGTGGTTTATCCAGGGAAATAAGTCTAAGAAATTAAGGGCATTGGATGCCTTGGGTAATGTTTTGGACGTAAATATCAAGGCTATACCTAGTTATTATCTTCAGGATTATTTTGTTTATGCATCTAAGCCTGCTTTACCCCCTGCCTCAGCTTCAAAACTTTTTTCAGACTGGTCTAAGCTGGATGGGTTTAATGATATTAAGGCTCTGTTGGCTATTACTCCTGAACTAGATTTACAGACCGTCACAGACGAGACAGCTAATCCAGTGTTGAAGGTGGGACAGTTAGGACCAGGACCTTGGGTGGATTGGGAGGTAGAGGCTCAAAACTTTGCAACCACTTTCACTTCTAAATCTTCCCACCAGATCCCTCAGGATACACATTCATGGTTCTCAATGCCGGTAGGTTCTGCCGGCGGAGTTCCGTCAGCTTTATTTTCCTTTTTAGCTGCCCCTAAGATTAATCTTTGTGAACTAAAGGAACCATTCATTACCCCTACCCCTTCTCACCTAGACAGAGAATTTAGGCTAAGGGGAAAAGCTTTCCGCCTGTTTTCACAGTACATAGTTTCTCAACAGGTGGCTAAGTCTTTACTCAGGTCTACTCAGGCAATCGCAGACGCGGATGCTCGAAGATCAGTTGAATTATCCCGGCGTCTGATTCTTCAGTCGTCAATTCAATCCTTAGGTGACATACGCACAGCCTTACTTGAGGCGGTGCGAGCACGACAGGATCTTAGAATGTCATTAGTTCGCAAGCTGCCTGATCGCATTGCTAACCAGGTGGTAATGTCCCCAGTACTTACACCTTCTTTAATGTCCCCTGATGTATGGCGAACAGTGTTTAACATGGCACAGGCCGTGAAGCACAGTCCCGCACAGGCTAAGAAACCCGCATTTAACTTCCCCAAACCTAAGCCTCCTACTAAAGCTCAGCCAGGGGGTTCTAAGCCGTTTCTTCCGCCTAAGTCCTCCCAATCCCCCCTGGGTCAGTTCAGGCATAGACAGAGAGGGTTTTCAGGACAGAGGGGACGCGGCCAGTATAAGCCGGGGCAGGGCCAGTCTTCGGCCCACACCAGCCAGCCGGCGAAGCGTCCAACACCACCAAACCCACCATCAAAAAACTAAAGTCTTTCTCACTCCCAGTGCCTACCTTAGAGCCGGAGGAACCGAGGGAAGTACAGCCGGCGAACCCTTGTCTGCTAACTGGGTCGTTCCGAACGTGTCACCAAGCATGGCCGTTAAAAAACCTGGGCACGGATGATGGCACGCAAAGGCATCACTTGGCAGTGGCTCCGGCGACCTCGCTTACGTCAGCCGACAACGGCAAATTGTGTTTCATTAGAGGTGGAGTTGCTGGTCCAGGAGATGATTGCCAAGAATGTCATCATCCCGGTACCCCCAGATTACCCTGTATTCACGTCAAAACTGTTTTTGGTTCCCAAACGGGACAGTGTTCAGATGAGGCCGGTCGTAGACCTGTCGTATCTGAATCTTCACATTTACAACGAGTCTTTCAGAATGTTAACAGTTCATCAAATCAGGCTAACACTTCCGCCGGGTGGCTGGATGTGTTCCCTAGACCTGACAGACGCCTATTGGCACGTGTCGGTCAACAAAAGATTTCAAAGGTTTCTGGCCTTGAGGATCAGGCACCAAAATTTTGTTTTTCAGAGGATGCCGTTCGGTTTGAACCTAGCACCTCGATTATTCACGAAACTAGTCCGGCAAGCCCTGATGCCATTGTTAAAACAGGGAATCAGAGTGTTGTGGTATCTAGACGACTGGCTGGTGGTGGCAGAGACACAACAATTATGCATAAAACATGTCAATATCATTTTAAATCATGTCAAAACTCTAGGCTTCAAGGTAAATCTGGTAAAGTCAAACCTTGTTCCCTCAAGAGTAATTCAGTGGATAGGGCTGGTCTGGGACACCGCCGCTCTCACTCTGAGTCAGAGTGTGGACAATCGCAACAGGTTTCGCAGGAAACTGTTCAGGTTTCTTCACAGTCTGACTACGACACGAAGAGTCTGGGAGTCTCTGGTCGGCTCTCTCAACTGGATTCAGCTAACTGTCAAGTTGGGCCGGTTGAAAGTAAAACGATTAATATTGGAGGGCAACAAATATTTCCCACTCTTACCGGCGGGAAAATTATGGCCCATACCAAAATTAATCCACACCTTACTAGCGGTCTGGGCGAAGAGGGAAACATTGCACTCAATCATGTCATGGACCTCTCCTCCTCCAACGGTATGGGTAGACACGGATGCGTCAGGCACCATAGGGTGGGGATTTCAGTCAAATCAGGGGCACCAGGGTCAGGGACTTTGGTCCCACTTAGAAATCTCTCACATAAATGTCAAAGAGTTACTAGTCCCATTGTATTTCCTTCAGGCTCACGGCCCGGCGTTACGGGGCAAGTCAGTGGCCTTCAGAATGGACAATCTGAATGCAGTTCACTGTATTCAGAAACAAGGGTCAACGAGGTCAAGGAAGTTGCTACTCGTGTCGGAAGAGATTTTTGTTCTAGCCACCAGTCTAGATATTTATCTTCACGCATCTTATCTCCCAGGCGTAGCGAACGTCTGGGCAGACGCTCTGTCCCGGAGACAGAGCACGACAGTAGAATGGGAGCTCAAGCAACCCATTTTCGACCTAATGATTGCGGAGCTCTCCCATCCACAAGTGGATCTTTTTGCGTCCGAGGAGACTCACAAGCTCCCTCTATACCTCACCCGCCAGACGATAACGCCGGCAGGGGGGCCAGACGCCCTAGTGACAGACTGGAACAGATGGAGCTCCATCTATCTGTTTCCGCCGCCAGATGCGTCACTAATGTGCCACGTAGTGAACAAACTACGAGTTTATCGAGGCTTAGTCTCGCTAATCGCGCCCCTGTGGCCAGCGCAGGTGTGGTGCCAGCAGTTAATAATGTGGTGCCCGGACCCGGTATCGCTCCCGGTCAGGTACTTCCACTTAGACACGATTGGCAACCTAGAGACCTCGCTGACTTTTGCATTATGGACATTCAGGAGGCCAAGTGGCTAGCACCATACGGTAGGGATGTGACCAATAAATTGCTCAATCAATATACTCAGTCTACTAAGCGACAATATCAATCTCATTGGAAAGCTTTTACTTCTTGGATTGTTAGAACGGAACAAACTGTACCCTCAGTGGCATTGGTTTTTAATTACTTGAACTATCTGTTTGAGCAGAAACGTTTATCTGTGGTTACTTTGAAGAATCACTTAACTGCGATTAGAGTGCCCTTTTTCGACCTTACAGGTCTATCCATACCGGTGGCGGAGGAAACAGGATTTATGAGAGCGTGTTTTAAACTCCGCCCACCTCCCCGTCAGCTCATGCCTACTTGGTCTCTGGACAAAGCTTTGTCTTTACTTCATTCTCGTCTGTATCAAAACACTGCAGACTTTGCTTTAATCTTAAAGAAGGCAGTTTTCCTTTTGGCTTTGGCCACCGGAAACAGAGTGTCTGAGCTGGCGGCGATGAGCAACACACCTAATTGTCTTAGGTTTGGTAGACTTAATGATTCAATTTCCATTGCACCCTCCCCGGCGTTTGTAGCCAAGAATGAGCATAGTGCACACGTGTTTTCTGAATTCACGGTGCCGGCGTTAAAAAGGGGAAAGGTGCATCATAATTTATGTCCAGTGCAAGCTCTAACCAAATATTTAAGAATAGCTCCTCATAACCCCCAAGGTGCTTTATGGGTAGCGAGTACGGGTAAACGCTTACTTAAACGGCGATTAGCCTCTCTTCTAGTAGAAGTCATTAAAGAGAGTAATCCCGGCGTTGTGGGTAGGGCCCACGATTTACGCAAGTGGGCGGCCTCTTTACGTTTCCTGAAAAACTTTTCAGTTGAAGATATTGCGTCCACACAGTTGTGGGCGTCTAATCATACGTTTCTCTCTAGATACTTGTCAGTTGCTCTAGACAAACCTTCCTTACCATGTATAGCTTTAAGGCAGAGGGTCTAGGTGGCCCTGCAGTCACTTATGTTTATTTTCAAGGAAGGGGGGGGGGGGGGGGGGTGCAGTCAGTTGACATAGGACACCCTAGACCCCGCCGGAGTATGAGAGCTGTGATACAATTTAAGGTTGAAATGTGATATGAAAATTTCTCTGAGAGAATTTGTGCTAGTACAAAGTTTAGTACAAAACAACGGTGTTGTTATAGTAGTTTTAGCTGCGAAAGCAATGTAACATTAGTTCAATGGAGTTCATTAGCAATTGATCTCCACATGTATTTTGGGGTTTATGATGTGCACATATAAACTTATAACTTATTATTTGTCACCACTCGTTGAGTGGGGTGCCTTTTGTAACTACAGATCTGTGTTCAGAATCTTCAGGGTTACCTATTTTTGTCAGGCAGGCTTCTTTGAAGCACGCACCTGCCTGAACCCCCTTTTTCTTGTATATTTCCGGCCTACGCCGTATTAAATACATTTTTCAAAAGTAAGAATACTATGTGGTTGTTTTTATTATCTGCTTTTCTAGAGTTATGATATGATTACGAATGTCCCCCTCCAGTCTTAGATATCAGGCATGTTCGTCAATGATGGAGGGGCCACTAATAAATTATAGGTTTGACTCCTGTAAGGAGATAAAGAAAACCTAATATTTAGTAGTGGCCCCGTAATCATTGACGACTGGGGCCCTCCCGACCGTCCCCTTCCCATTCGTTGATGTATTAAGGATTTTGGTTTACTTGATATGTCAGTGAAGGAGGAATGACGCCTGATTCAGCGTCTGGTCAGAAATCCACACAAGTACATCCACGATATGATGGAAAGCTTATTGGATAGTTATTCTTATTTTCTTTTTGTTTTTATTTTTTACGAAGTTTTTTCGTAGTGAGAACCCAATTCATAATGACTGAAGCCATGAGTGAGGTCGCGTGCGCTCATGATGAAGGCTCCTCAGTTTTTAAATGCTCTGCGCGGTAGATTCAAACTACGGCGGATTAGTGTTTGAAGAGGATGCCTTATGTAATAGGCATGTTCGTCAATGATTACGGGGCCACTACTAAATATTAGGTTTTCTTTATCTCCTTACAGGAGTCAAACCTATAATATTGTTATGCCCGGTCCAAATTGGAACACGAGATATTCTTTGTACAATGAGCAGCTCTCTAACTGGATAGGTATACCTTAAACTTTAAATAAAGAGACAACACGGCAGGATAATAAGCACACAGGTAACAAGTTAACATGGGTTTTATTCAGTTTAACACCTGGTTCATGGAGGAGCAAGACATATATTTTATACCTGTAACCTGGAGATCATCAACAACAATAAGAATAATTAAGACATACAATAATAAGGTTATCAAGTAAGCAATAGGAGTCGGACAATGGGTCCGGACTCAAGGTAATAATAATACTCCTAGGATACAATTATAAGGTATCCAAAATGGTGGAGGTACACCTCCTACCCAAATAGATCTCAGAGAGGATCTCAACAAAAGACAAGAGTGTAGTAATGGCAAATGCCGTCTGGATCATGCAATGATGTCCCCGGCATATAGTGACGTTAACTGACTCTAAAGCAATAATGGCGAAGTGGTCATCAACAATGAAGTGGGCTCGGAAAGGCTCACAAATGATATTAATACTATAGGTGTGCTAGATCTCACCTGGCAAAGATTAATCCTTAACTCTAATCGTGTACTAGCAAGGTGCTGAAGGCTGAGGCAACAATCGTCGGGAGCTGAGATAGAGTGAAATCTATTCGAGTTATGAACCTGACAGAATGTTAAATGAATTAGGCTAGAAGTTATACAAAGGAACTAGATTACGTGCAAATATGTGTTTGTGTTTGATGCTATGGGTCTTATATAGGCACGCCCCCTCTGTCGGGCTATGGGAGACCAATAACCCGGGAAGGTGCGTATATAAGGATCCCCTGATAGGTATGTATAATGTGTCCCGGCAAGTTGGCTAATTAACGTCAATTTAAGTAGGGAGAAGAAAGACCTCTCGCAAGACGTAATGTTAATGAGAACCCCTGAAGATAACTTCTACCACAACCCTAAGTCAACTCTATACCCATAAACTATACAAAAGCACTTAAAGGAGTGCTGTAGGGAAGAGGAGGGCCCGTAGATCGAGGGAGGATCCAGTAGTTCGGAGGGCGGCTGGGCGTGATGACTCCGGAAGTTGGTACAGGTTGGGGGGGGGGGGGGGGGGGGGGTGGGCGGCTGGGTGTGATGACTCCAGCTACTGGTCCAGGGTGAGTCACAAGATGATTCCTTAGACCTTGGCGCCTACCACGGGACAACCGGGTTCCTATTGCACTCCCACAGTGCAGTGATTCCCAAAGGATATGCTGGAGTTCTGCTACAAGGTTTGGAGGGTTAGGGTGACTAGCATAATGATCTACCTAGAGTTGCAAGCATTCTAGATAGTGACATTATAGGTAGTCTAAGGGGGTCAGGGTAAGTGTCTTCCTTCCTTGCTAGTTCGTGGAACTATCAGAACCATGTAGTAAAAAGTGAATCCAGAAAGGGGAGCCCAAAGTGGGTTGCCCAGAATTAGTCCTCTTCCTGATGGGGGGAACCCGATCTGGTAGATCTAAAGTTACTACACTATCCTCATAATCCCTTTAACAAAACAAGGTAGGAATCCTTTAGTACTTGGTTTGTGCACCGCATCGAAGGCCAGAAAGGGGGAGCCCAAAGTGGGTTGCCCAAGCTAGTCCTCTTCCTGATGGGGGGAACCCGACCTGGTAGATCTTCGATCACAGCACACAACTGACAAGTTGAACACCAGCTATCTCTGGCTGTTCTTACCCTGAACTAAAGAATACCAAAATGGCAAGCTTAGATACTGATGTCCAGGCTGGGTGAGTATAAGGCAATCTTCTTGCCCCTACTTAAGGCGTCCGGCTTGAGAGGATCAAAGGCGCTGGGGTGGTGTTGGCGCGTAGTGGTTATGTCCTTGTAGCTCTGGGGTGGTGCGCCTGGACTCTGGCTGTACCTTGTAGCTAGATGCCCCCGGGCAGATTCTGTAGCTGGTTGATCAGGCTGGGGAAGTCTAGGATGGTTAGCTGGGTGTTTAGCGTAGTTACCCCTCTGACTTTTCTCTCTGGTGGTAGGGGCCATAGAAGCTGGCTGGGCAGGGTATGCTGGTGTAGTCCACTCAGATCTTATGTGTCCCACCTGTCTCGTTGATATGCGGGCGATGCGGGCAGGAGCAGGGTGGCTGGCAGGAGTAGGGTTGGCTGCAGGTTTAGTGGCAGCTAGAGATGCGGTCTTATCATCCTGAGACCGCATCTCACTACCGTCTGGTAGAGAAAAGTCCCGACCCCGGGACTGGAGATGGTAATGTCTTGAAGTATTATCTTCGTAGACAGGGGTCAGGTGCTGGAGGAAGTGGTAATAAATGACTCCCTGGTTGTTAGGGGTGGCCATCTTGTCTCCAGTGAGGGTGAGGAGAGAAGAGGAGTCACAGTACCTCATATGGTCCAGGAGTTGGTGAGGTGACTTGATTACTTTGGTGGAGTCCTTCCGCGCCAGGGTTATCATGTCAATCCGCATCTTGGTGGTGGTCGTCAGCGAGGGCGTTGTCGTGGCTGGAGGTGGTTGGAGAGTGATGACAGAGAGCCTGGCTTGGCCCAGGTCATGAGGTTGTGCGGACGCCGAAGTACCAGGCTGGGGGGAGGAGCCTGGTGTGGACGCCGAAGTACCAGGCTAGGGGGAGGAGCTTGAAGACGCTTGATCCTTAACCTTTCTCACTTTAGGCTGGGACAGGGCTGGTTCCCATCTGGTGGGTGGCTTCACAGGTCTTCCACAGCGGGTATGAGAAGGCAGTCTGGGAAATGGGGGAGATGGAGTTAGAGGTGACATTGAGCGACATTTGGATATTGTTTTTCGCCTGGGAAGTTGAGAAGGAGGGGAAATAGATTGAGGAGAAGAAGGTAGGGTTTTAGAGATAGGAGGAGTAGGTGAGGGTTTTTTAGGACGGAAGCTGGGGGTGATAGGCAAAGTGGGGGGTATGTTGGTGAGTTGTGGTGGCGAGGGGGGAAGACTAGACGTAGCAAGGTTTATTAAAGGCGATGGTTGAGAAGGAGGTTGCGGAGGTGAAACGAGAGGAGAGGGAGAAAGAGAGGAGATGTGAGAAGATTTGGGCTTAGGAATGCGGGAAGGGGTGAAGGTGACAGGAGGTGAAAGAGAAGAGGGGGAAGTTTGGGTTTGAGTAGAGAGAACAGGAGGAGGTCGATGTTTAGGAAGGTGAGAAGGGGTGAACTGGGTGAGGCGAGTGGGAAGGGTGACAGGAGGTTGCAGTACAGGAGAGTGAAGGGCAGGCAAAGGAGAATTGAGAGGGGGAGTGGAAAGAGGTGGAGGGAGGGGGGCAGGTCCGGAAAGACAGGAAGTTTGAGGGTGAAGATTTGAAACAGGGGTACAGTCAACATCCTGATCAGGCTCAGCTACAACAGTAATATTCTTATTAATAGGTTGAAACCTTCTGACAAACCTATTCCTATAAGTGCGAGATTCCCCATGATAGTTAAATATGACCTGGAAACAGTTTGGGATCCTAAGGACCTCAAATGGACCCTTGTACCGTGGCTTCAGTTTGGAGGGTACAGGTAAGATGGCGACCATGACTAGGTCGCCTACTTGGTGAGGGTTGTTCTTGGGGGCTTCATCAGGCTGGAGATCTTGGGTAAACTGGAGCTGACGTAGGCGGTTCCTGAGGTGGACGAGGTTGGTATTTAGACCTGGTGAGGCCTCAGTAGGGGCAGCTAGGTGACGTAGTGGTATGAGGAGAGGTGGGCTCCCAAAAACCATCTCATGAGAGGTGATCCCGTTGTCTCTGGGGCAGGTGTTTATTCCCCATTGTATGATGCGAATTTGGCTGGTCCAGTCCGATGAGTTCATCTGTTGGAGGCGTGTCCGGATTTGATTGGCGATGGTTCTATGAGATCGCTCGCAGATGGAGTTTCCTTTTGGCCAGTAGGGTGAAGAGTGGCTGATGTGAAATCCAAACATTTCGGAGATCTGCGTCCAAATTTGTCCGGTGAATTCAGGGGCATTGTCGGAGTGGATTGCCTGTGGCAATCCAAAATAGGGAAAGACATGTTGTAATAATGCCTCGGTGACGGCCATAGCAGTGTGTTCTCTGGCAGGGCAGGCGATCAAGTATTTTGAGTACGTGTCCACGAAGGTGATGATGTAGCGGTATTCCCTGTCGTTTTGTAGAGGTCCCATAACGTCCACTGCCAAAAGTTGCCAGGGTTTAGAAGCGATGAGTTTGCCGGAAGGTCCTGGGGTGCGTGTTTGGTCTTTTCCCAGGGTGCAGGCACGGCAAGCTTCAGTGATTTTCTTGGCCGTGGTGTAGGGGTGAGGAGTCCAGTAGATGTCTTTGAACGTGTTCACCAACTTCTTTTGGCCTAGATGGATCCCGTTGTTGGTGTGCAAGGAAGACATCATTTGTTCAGCATCCTCAGGCCCTAGTACGATCTGGCCTTCTGGGGTAAAGAGGGCGTCACCCCTTCTTTGTAAGAGGCCAAAAAGTCGGGTGGAGATCCAAGTTGGTTTGTCGTTCTGGAGGTAGGCCTGGATGAGAGAGGGAGTGGTAGTAGGTGGTGGTCGAGGTTCTTGGATGGCGTTGAGTTGTTCTGGTGCCAGTGGGAGCTGGGATAAGGCGTCTGCATTGATATGGAGTTTTCCCGGCCTGTAGGAAATCTCAAAATCAAACTCCTCAAGTGATTCTCGCCAACGGACTGTTAGGGCATTCTTAGAGTCAGATTTCCTGAGCCATTGTAAGGCTTGGTGGTCAGTGATGATAGTGATCTTGACGCCAGCTAGGTAGGCCCGGAAGTGTTGGAGGGCCCAAACGATGCCTAAGCATTCTCTTTTAGTTACCGGGTAGTTGGTTTCTGCCGGGGTTAAGGTCCGGATGGCACAAGCAATGATGTGCTCTCGTCCTTCTCGATTTTGGGAGAGGACTGCACCGACGCCGAGAGGAGACACGTCGGTGTAGAGTCTAAAGGGTAGTTGGTAGTCCGGAAAAGAGACGACAGGGGAAGACACGAGTAGGTCCTTGAGGGAGGTGAAGGCTTGGAGACGGTCGGGGGTCCACACAAAAGGTTCTTCCTTCCTAGTTAAGTTGTGTAGAGGTCTGGCAATGGTGGCGAAATTCTTCACAAACCTCCGATAGTAGGAGGCAAGGCCTAGGAAAGCTCTTACTCCTTTTACTGACTTCGGGGGTTGGATCTCCTGGATGGCTTGGAGTTTCTTGGGGTCAGGTGCAAGTCCTTCTTCTGACACCAGATGTCCTAAGAATTGGACCTGATGTCGAGCCATGGTGCATTTAGTAGGCTTCAGCTTTAATCCAGCTTGTCGAATCCTCTGGAAAACTTGGCGGAGGCGTTGGAGGTGTTCTGCCCAGGTACGACCAAATACTATGATGTCGTCCAAGTACGCCAGACATGTTTCCCAAGTTAATCCCTGAAGTACGGATTCCATCAGTCGGGAGAAGGTGGCGGGACCGGTACATAATCCGAATGGCAGCACTGAGAACTCGTAAAGCTTCCCTTGGCTGGTGGAGAAAGCTGTTTTGATTTGGTCGGTTGGGGCGACGGGGACCTGCCAGTATCCGGAATGCAGGTCCAGTGTGGAGAACCATCTGGCCCCTAAGAGGGAGTCGAGGGAGTCGTCGATGCGTGGTAGTGGGGTGGCATCTTTGATGGTGACATCGTTGAGTTGTCGGTAGTCGATGCAGAATCGAGATGACCCATCCTTCTTCTTGACCAGTACCACTGGAGAGAGGACCAAGGGATAGTTGAGGGGTTGACGATGCCAGCTTCTAACATCTCTGCAACTTGCTTCTGTTCTTCTTGGCACTGAAGGGGGTTCTTTCTTCGTATAGCCTGTCTGACTGGGGGTCCAACAGTGTGAATGTGGTGTTCTAGGACATGGGTGTGGCCTACATCTTGGGAGTTGGTGGCAAAGATGTCCTGGTATTCGGCCATTAACTGGCACAGATCGTCCTTTTGTTTAGGGGTGAGGTGAGTAGGAACGTCTGGGATTGATGGAGTTGATGCAGGAATGGAGGTGGTGGTGTCGGTTGAAGGCTGGTCATCATAAGTCTCTAGTTCTCCGATGGTGAGACCCCTGGGTAGGGTGATAGGGTGGTTGGAGATGTTGGCTATTTTTACTGCATTTTGTTTTAAAATGGCAGGAGCAGTGAGACAATCCCTGTCAAAAGGGCTCTGAAGAGAGGGAGTGTGAATGAGTTCTCTGTTGAGGGCTGGATGGATGGGTACCCAATGTTCATGATGTGGCAGCAAGGTGATGGGTTGAATGGTGATGGCCGATGCAACACGGATGGCTTTCAAGGTTTGAGGAGGGTCATGGAGCGGTGTGGCAATCTTCGGAGTGGTGAGTCCTGGGGGTTTGGTGGAAAATAACAATCTTCTTTCAACACACTGGATAGTAGTGCGAAGGGCCGTGAGAAGGTCGAATCCCAGGTATCCGTCGTAGGTGGTTTCTTGGGAGGGAAATACCATGAAAGCGTGGTGATGGCCGTGGTTAGGTTGAGGGGTGGCCACATACAGTGGGGCCGTGATGCCAGTACTAGGAATAAGGTTGTCGTTGGCATCAATGAGGGTGGTGGACGAGTGTTGAATCGGTCCAAAAGTGTTGTGATGTCTCTGGTGGTAAGAGGAAAAAATACAGGATCTTGAAGCTCCGGTGTCGACAAGGAGTCGAGAGTTGACTCCCTGGATGGTCAGGTGGGTGTAAATGGGGGGCTTTATCATATCATAGCTGCCCCTATCTCGAGCCCCCGCCAGTTTGCAAGTTGGTGGGCGGGGGCGGTCTAAAAACCCGGTTTGATGACTTCCGGCTCGACTGTACTGTGGTCGTCCGGGTCACCAACCTCTGCAGCTGTCTCGTCGTAATCCTCAGCTCCTGCGGTGCCGTCTTCTAGGATGGTGGCAACTCTTCTGGAGGGCTTCAGCCAGGGAATCTGTCCCCAGAACAGTGGAACCCTCGAGCGTTTGGCCAGCAACTCGGCAAAAGACCTCTTCAACCCATTAATAGGGCACTGGGACCCGCAGGGCTTCCAGTCTCCAGGCTTGACTCTGGCCCATTCTTCCGGCTTGTCCTGGTTGCGGCTAGGGTGGTAGGTTGGTCCGGAATGAGCTCCTTGTGGCTAAGTGGGAGCTCGTTGGATACCCGCGATCTTTCCTTGCTCCTGGGACTTTTGCAGGGCCAGAATACGGCGTATGATAGGGAAGTCTGTATCATATCCGGCCGGTTCTGTGATGGCAAAGTGGTCCTGGACTGCACGCGGAAGGATCCTCATCAGGGTCCGGCGGACGTTCTCCTTCCTCTCTGCAGCTGTAGCCATTGTGAATGCGGTGGAAGCCAGCCTGGTAAGCTTGCTGATGGTGGCGTCGATGTCCCCGTCGTAGGTGATGGCGTGAAATTGCTGGTCGGCTATCACAGTACCTAAGACGGGGTTAATGGCAGTTTTAGTGTATGTTTCAAACTGTTCCCAGATCATTCCGGGGTTCTCTTTTACAAACTGGAAACTAGGGCCATAGACCGCCCTAGCTTCATGACTACAGTATGTATTTTAGGGGCAACTTCATCTTTAAATATGATGTCAAGCACTGGCTTGACAACCTCTAAATAGGTGGCAATGTCAGTTTCCTCTGGTCTGAAAGGAATAATATCCAGTGCTTTCCCTGCCATCCTGACTACTTATCCCTGTCGTGATACTCTCAAAATATTTAAAGCAGGAAAAACCTGAGAGGCTACCTTCGAGAAAGAGACACCGCTGCCACCAGTGTTATGCCCGGTCCAAATTGGAACGCGAGATATTCTTTGTACAATGAGCAGCTCTCTAACTGGATAGGTATACCTTAAACTTTAAATAAAGAGACAACACGGCAGGATAATAAGCACACAGGTAACAAGTTAACAAGGGTTTTATTCAGTTTAACACCTGGTTCATGGAGGAGCAAGACTATAGGTTTGACTCCTGTAAGGAGATAAAGAAAACCTAATATTTAGTAGTGGCCCCGTAATCATTGACGAACATGCCTATTACATAAGGCATCCTCTTCAAACACTAATTCGCCGTAGTTTGAATCTACCGCGCAGAGCATTTAAAATCTGAGGAGCCTTCATCATGAGCGCACGCGACCTCACTCATGGCTTCAGTCATTATGAATTGGGTTCTCACTACGTAAAAACTTCGTAAACAATAAAAAGAAAAAGAAAATAAGAATAACTATCCAATAAGCTTTCCATCATATCGTGGATGTACTTGTGTGGATCTTTGACCAGACGCTGATTCAGGCGTCATTCTTCCTTCACTGACATATCAAGTAAACCAAAATCCTTAATACATCAACGAATGGGAAGGGGATGGTCGGGAGGGCCCCAGTCGTCAATGATTACGGGGCCACTACTAAATATTAGGTTTTCTTTATCTCCTTACAGGAGTCAAACCTATAATTTATTAGTGGCCCCTCCATCATTGACGAACATGCCTGATTTCTAAGACTGGAGGGGGACATTCGTAATCATATCATAACTCTAGAAAAGCAGATAATCAAACAACCACATAGTATTCTTACTTTGAAAATATATTTAAACATAGCGCAGCCCATATATATACAAAAAAGGGGTTCAAGCAGGTGCGTGCTTCAAAGAAGCCTGCTTGACAAAAAAGGGTAACTCTGGAGATTCTGCGCACAGATCCGTAGTTACAAAGGCACCCCACTCAACGAGCGGTGACAAAAATAATAAGTTATAAGTTTACATGTGCACATAATAAACCCCATAATATTCGTGGAAATGTTTCACAAACGATCTCCACTGTTCAAACTAAATTGCTTTCACAGCTAAAACTACTATAACAACACTGTTGTTTGTACTAAAAATGTACTAGCAAAATTTCTCGCCCTGAATAGAACAGAGAAATATTCATATCACATTATCCATAATTTGTCTCACAGCTCTTACATTCCGGCGGGGTCTAGGGTGTCCTATGTTACACTGACTGCACCCCCCCCCCCCTCCTTTTCCCTTTGAAAGTAAACAAAAGTGACTGAAGGGCCACCTAGACCCTCTGCCTTAAAGCTATACATGGTAAGGAAGGTTTGTCTAGAGCAACTGACAAGTATCTAGTAAAAAACGTATGATTAGACGCCCACAACTGTGTGGACGAAATATCTTCAACTGAAAAGTTCTTCAAGAAACGTAAAGAGGCTGCCCATTTGCGGAAATCGTGGGCCCTACCCACAACGCCGGGATTACTCTCTTTAAAGACTTCGACCAGAAGAGAAGCTAACCTCCGTTTCAGTAAGCGTTTGCCCGTACTCGCTACCCATAAAGCACCTTGGGGGTTTAGAGGACCTACTCTCAAATATTTGGTTAGAGCTTGCACTGGACAGAGATTATGGTGCACCTTTCCCCTTTTTAATGCCGGCACAGTGAACTCAGAAAACACGTGCGCACTGTGCTCATTCTTGGCTACAAATCCCGGGGAAGGTGCAATGTGAAGACATTCATTAAGTCTACCAAACCTAAGGCAATTAGGTGTGGTGCTCATCGCCGCCAGCTCAGACACTCTGTTCCCGGTGGCCAAAGCCAAAAGTAATACAGCCTTTTTTTAAAAGTAACGCAAAATCTGCAGTATTTTGGTACAGACGAGAGTGAAGTAAAGACAATGCCTTGTCCAGAGACCAAGTAGGCATGAGCTGACGGGGAGGTGGGCGGAGTTTAAAACATGCTCTCATAAAACCTGTTTCCTCCGCCACCGGTATGGAGAGACCTGTAAGGTCTAAAAAGGGCACTCTAATCGCAGTTAAGTAATTTTTTAACGTTACCACAGATAAACGTTTTTGCTCAAACAGATAATTCAAATAATTAAATACTAACGCCACTGAGGGCACAGTCTGTTCTGTTCTAATGATCCAAGAAGTAAAGGCCTGCCAATGTGATTGATACTGTCGTTTCGTAGACTGAGTATATTGATTGATTAATTTATTGGTCACATCTCTACCATACGGTGCTAGCCACTTGGCCTCCTGAATGTCCATAATGCAAAAGTCAGCGAGGTCGCTAGGTTGCCAATCGTGTCTAAGTGGAAATACTCGACCGGGAGCGACACCGGGTGCGAGCACCACGTCTTCAATTGCTGGTACCATAACTGCGCTGGCCACAGGGGCGCGATGAGCGAGACTAAGCCTCGATAATCTCGTAGTTTGTTCACTACGTGGCACATTAGTGACGCGTCTGGCGGCGGAAACAGATAGATGGAGCTCTTTCTGTTCCAGTCTGTCACTAGGGCGTCCGGCCCCCCTGCCAGCATTTCCGTCCGGCGGGTGAGGTATAGAGGGAGTTTGTGAGTCCCCTCGGACGCAAACAGATCCACTTGTGGATGGTAGAGCTCTGCAATCATTAGGATGAAAATGGATTGCTTGAGCTCTCATTCTACTGTCGTGCTCTGTCTCTGGGACAGAGCGTCTGCCCAGACGTTTGCTACGCCTGGGAGATAAGATGCGTGAAGATAAATGTCTAGCCTGTTGGCTAGAGTAAAAATCTCTTCCGACACGTTTACCAACTTCCTTGATCTCATTGACCCTTGTTTCTGAATACAGTGAACTGCATTCAGATTGTCCATTCTGAAGGCCACCGACTTGCCCCGTAAAGTAGAGCCGTGAGCCTGAAGGAAATACAAGGGGACTAGTAATTCTTTGACATTGATGTGGGAGATTTCTAAGTGGGACCAAAGCCCCTGACCCTGGTGCCCCTGGTTTGACTGAAATCCCCAACCTATCATGCCTGACGCATCCGTGTCTACCCATACCGTTGGCGGAGGAGAGGTCCATGACATTACCGAGTGCAGCGTTTCCCTCTTCACCCAGACCGCCAGTAAGGTGTGGATGAATTTTGGGATGGGCCATAATTTTCCCGCCGGTAAGAGTGGGAAATATTTGTTGCCCTCCAATATTAACCGTTTTACTTTCAACCGACCCAACATAACAGTTAGTTGAATCCAGTTGAGAGAGCCGACCAGAGACTCCCAGACCCTCCGTGTCGTAGTCAGACTATGAAGAAACATGAACAGTTTCCTGCGAAACCTGTTGCGATTGTCCACACTCTGACTCAGAGTGAGAGCCGCTGTGTCCCAAACCAGCCCTATCCACTGAATTACTCGTGAGGGGACAAGGTTTGACTTTACCAGATTTACCTTGAACCCTAGAGCTTTGACATGAGTTAAAAGTATGTTGACATGTTTGATGCATAATTGCTCTGTCTCCGCCACCACCAGCCAGTCGTCTAGGTACCACAGAACTCTGATTCCTTGCTTTAACAACGGCATCAGGGCTTGCCGGACTAATTTCATGAATAGTCGAGGTGCCAGGTTCAAACCGAATGGCATCCTCTGAAAAACAAAATGTTGGTGCCTGATCCGTAAGGCCAGAAACCTTTGAAATCGTTTGTTGACCGATACGTGCCAATAAGCGTCTGTCAGGTCTAGGGAACACATCCAACCCCCTGGCGGAAGTGTTAGCCTGATTTGGTGTACTGTTAACATTCGGAATGACTCGTTGTGAATGTGAAGGTTCAGATTAGACAGGTCGACGACCGGTCTCATCTGAACACTGTCCCGTTTGGGAACCAAAAATAGCTTGGACGTGAATACAGGGTAATTTGGGGGGACAGGTATGATGACATTCTTGGCAATCATTTCCTGGACCAGTGACTCCACCTCTAAAGAAACAAAATTCGCCGTTGTCGGCTGACGTAAGCGAGGTCGCCGGAGCCACTGCCAAGTGATGCCCTTGCGTGCCACCATCCGGGCCCAAGTGTTTATCGGCCATGCTTTGTGACACGTTCGGAACGACCCAGTTAGCAGACCAGGGTTCGCCGGCTGTACTACCCTCGGATCCGCCGGCCTTACTACTGGCACCGGGAGTGAGAGAGACCTTAGTTTTTTTACGGTGGTGGAGTTGGCAGTGGTGGACACTTCGCCGGCTGGCTGGCGTTGGCAGAAGACGGGCCCTGACCTGGCTTAGTATAGCCTCGTCCTTACTGACCTGAAAACCTACCCTGTCTATGCCTGAACTGACCTTGAGTGGAGGAGGACTTAGGAGGAAGAAAGGGCTTAGATCCCCCCGGCTGAGCTTTAGCGACTGGCCTGGGTTTGGGGAAGTTAAAGGCAGGTTTCTTAGAAGGGATGGGACTGTGTTTAACGGCCTGAGCCATATTGAAAACCGTTCGCCACACATCAGGGGACATTAAAGAGGGAGTGAGCACTGGTGACATGACCACCTGATTCGCAATGCGATCAGGCAGTTTGCGGACTAAGGATATTCTCAGATCTTGTCTCGCTCGTACTGCCTCAAGCAAGGCAGTGCGTATGTCACCTAATGATTGGATTGACGACTGAAGAAGCAGTCGCCGGGACAATTCAACCGAACGTCTGGCATCCGCGTCTGTGATTGCCTGAGTGGACCGGAGCAAAGACTTAGCTACCTGTTGAGACACTATGTATTGAGAGAACAGGCGAAAAGCTTTCCCCCGTAGCCTAAATTCACGGTCTAGGTGAGTTGGGGTAGGGGTAGTGAAAGGGTCTTTTAGCTCACAAAGATTAATTTTAGGGGCAGCTAAGAAAGCAAACAAAGCCGAAGGGACTCCGCCGGCAAAACATACTGGCATGGAGAACCAAGAATGAGTATCTTGAGGGATCTGGTGGGAAGTTTTGGAAGTAAATGTGGTTGCAAAGTTTTGAGCCTCTGTCTCCCATTCCACCCAAGGTCCTGCGCCCAACTGCCCCACCTTCAAGACTGGATTAGCTGCCGCGTCTGTGACGGTTTGCAAATCGAGTTCTGGAGTGAGAGCTGAGAGTGACTTAATGTCATTAAACCCATCATGCTTAGACCAGTCAGAAAATAATCTTGAAGCTGAGGCAGGGGGTAAAGCAGGCTTAGCAGTATAAACAAAATAGTCCTGGTGATAATAACTAGGTATAGCCTTGATGTTGACATCTAGCACATTCCCCAAAGTATCCAAGGCCCTTAATTTCTTAGATTTATTGCCCTGGATGACCCATTCACGTGGCAATGGAAGCTCCCCTGACAAGGTAGGTTGGGCTAGCTCTGGTTTAGTGGAGGTCAAAAGGACCCATGACTCGTCTGGTCCGTAAAGCAAGGGCATAGCTACCTTTTTGAGAGGCGCTCTGTCTAGAGGGGGCGGATTGACATCCGTTATAACCCTTACATTCGAAGTGGTCAATGCCGCCGTAGCAGGCTTAGTAACCACCGATGGTGACATAGAGGGGGGGTGAGGGATCTGAGGCAAAGCAATAGAAGTTATCAGAGGCCGTACCGTAGAGCTTGTCGTGGGAGCTCCCAAGTCCACTGTGGGAGTTTCCTGCTGTTGGCCAAAAAATCTAGATAAAGCATTATCAAGTAGCCCATCAATTTCCTGTGCAATGACAAATTGATTTGATGATGTGTTCACTGATGAATCATTAAGATCTTGTGCGGCATCGAAGCCTGAACCTGACTCTTGCCCTTCCATATCCGATATCATCGAAACCTCGTCTTTGTCATCCTGTTCCTCCTGAGAAGATCCCGCCGAAGCTGGGGCACCATCTCGTCGCCAAGATAAGTTAGGAGTAGAGGAAGGGATCGCCGCGTCCCGATGGACGTCAGCCACTGTGTGAATAGTTTGAGCCGGAAGTGGGTGGTCAGGCCCCGGACGAGAATATCGCCAAACACCTAGGCCTTGGCCTCTACTCCCGTGGGAGTCTGAAACACTCCCAACCACTGAGTCCTCTGAACCCTCCAACTCCAGGGTTAAAATGTTAATGGGTAAATCATCGTTAGGTACAGGTACTACACTGGACCCCTGAGACCGAACACCAACTCTGTCTGGGGTAGAGGTATGACGAGAAGCACTAGAAACAGGTGAGTGTCGGTAGGCCTGTCTATCATGGGAATCCTTTTTTGAAGATTTATGGCTGCGGTGTGACCGTGAACTACTCTTCGATTTGGAGGATTTATCGCCGTGACCCCTGGTGGAACTTTCTGTCTTACTCCTCTTACTCGATGGTGAAGAGGCAAGACTGGGTGGCTGGTGTCTAAGGGGTGACCTAGACCTAGATCTCGCCGGAGACGAGGAGACTGCCGCCGGGGGTGTAGGCTCACGGTGACGTTTCGAAGTAGCAGGAGCAGGAGATGACACAGAACCCTGTCCAGTCTCTGCCGGCTTATGACAAGTTACTGGAGAGGAACGTTTATTAGGGGGAGGGTGCTCAAGAAGAAGCCTATCCCAAAGATGGACGTTGTCACATTGAAGTGACTTATGAGCCACAATCGTAGTATACGCTGACATTTGTTGCCGAACTTCTCGTAAGGCGATCGCTGCGGTCTTATCATTATCTTGGCGGACTTTGGCACTTAGTTGGGAGCAAAAGGAACAGTTGCGCATCACCAACAGACCTCTTGAACGGTCTAGACATTTAACACACCTGATACAAAGAGTGTGCGCAAAAAGAGGGATACCGGCACAGGATACTAAACTAGTAAAAGCAGCAGCGACGATGACGAGCTGGAGAAGATGGTGAGGAAGATTTGTGGCGAGGTCAGGGCGACACATAGGCCTGGAGACTACAACCTCAGTGACTATGTTCGTCACAAGATCATTGAAAACACCAGTGCTACTCTTCTTAAACTAGTATCTAGCCTTGTATCTGGAAGCAACATCACAAAGCCTTCCCTGACCCTAGCTCAGTGCATTCAACAGCACATTTGCTTCCGCAAGTAAGTGGCCAAGTTCGTGTTGGACAACAAATCAGATTACCACAAGAAACTTGGCTTAAGCACAGAGAACGGCCCTATCTTCAGCTGGGCTGACAACTACGATTTGTACATTGCGAGCCCAAATGGAATGAAGAGCACCCACGCCATGGTCATGGAGTTCACCCAGCATCCTGCTGGTATCATCAACACAGGAAACATTGGCGTGATGCAGCTGACTATTCCTCGACTCAAGAAACATGACATGTCCTCTGTGCGATTCACCCACCAGAGTATACAGCTGGAGCACTATAAGGGGCCTTCCAAGGTGAATCCACCCCTGCTTCCGATGAAAGCTCTGTCCGCTGAAGAGTTGCAGGTTCAGTCCGCATCAGTCATGTTCAGTCAGGAGCGAGATGCGGCATGGTTGTCACAAGTCCACGGGAACGATAAGCCAGTTGAGTGGGCAGGCTTCAATGCTCAGCAAGACCGATTGGTGGCAGGTTCTGCCCAGAAGCCCAAGACACTGGTCGTGTTCGGACCGATGATCGACTCACCGCCTGCTCATCCCGACACTGTAATAACTACGCTTGTGTATCTTGAGAGGACTCTCAATAGTTTTGGGATGCAGTACACTCACCTCACAGTTGCCCTCCAACTGTATCAGACTGCATGCCTAGTTCAATGGAACGACCCTCTGCGCTGGACCGGCGTCATACTTCACCCAGGTATGATGCACACTCTCATGAGTTTCCTGGGCTGTATAGGAAAACTGATGAAGGCATCTGGTGTGGACATTCTCATCAGTGCAGCGTTTGCTGGCATCACCAGCATTGTCAACGGAAAGGCCTGGACCAATGCTCTACGGGCATACCGTCTCATCATTGCCGTGTTGCTGCAGAATTTCTTCACGAATGGCGCCAAGATTATGAGGAGCAGTGTCTACCTGGAGTCAGTCAGACAACACCCAACCGGGAGGCTATGGGTGGACTGCTTTGTCAAACCGACATTGTTGTCGCTTAAGTTCCTGCGCGGAGAGAGGAACGGTGAATTCCTACTCCAACAGCACTGTCTCAAGGAGATGCTGCCATACTTCTTCGCAGCAGGTCATCAGAACTATGCCCGCTATCTGAGCTGGTATGTGCGACACATGGAGAACCTTCCCCAGCATGCCAAAGAGGACCTACTGGCAGGTGCGCACGTGTGTCAGCACTCAGATGGCGGAACCGCAGTGCCTGCAGATCAGTTCGGAGAGCAGACATACATCAAACGAGGAAAGGGTTCTGGAGGTATGAAGGGCATTTCAACGAGCGCTGAGCAAGTGGCTGTGTGGGTGAATAGTTTCAGTGTGTGCGCCCACCTTGACATTGCCATGGAACATATGTACGATGAATCTGAGGAGGAACAGAAGCCACACGGAGGAGTAGATGGGGAAGAGAAGAGTAAGCACAAGGAGGAAGGAGAGAGAAGAAGGGACTGGACGAGGCCGATCGGAGGAAGATCGCGGTGGAGCTGGAGAAGTACAGTCACCCTTTCAATGACCAGGAACCAGGTCTTTATAACATATGCAATGGACAAGTGGCAACAGACACAGTGAATGTTCAGAACGCATTGGCCATCGGGAGTGAGTAGAGCAGGCACTTCTCTGCTTCGCTGAGCAGTGAATTCCACAAGACAATAAAGAAGAAGGTCAAAACAATGGAGTCTCTCAGGAAGGCAGTCACTATCAAAGGGAAGGCCGTCTACGACATCGAAACTCTGTTCAGTCGGCTGTTAGTTGTGGGGCAGCAGCGCAGCATTGATATAGCCACTGTCTTCCAGTTTGAACTGAGTCCGGTCCCTCCAGCCCTTATCGACGAGTACGGCTGCTTGAGGAAGGGTGGCAAGGCAGTGCTCGTCAAATCTCTTGGCGTCTTTGTCATGACTCAATCTGCTCCAGATGTGGTGCTGGTTGATGGCGGTCAGCTTCTGTACCACGTTGTATGGCCAGTCTCCGGGACTACAGGAGAGCTGGCTGCAAGTTTCGGCACTAGACTGGCCCACTACTCTCCTGTCTCCAAGAAAATAGTTCTGTTCGACAGATATGACCAAGAAGCTCCCAGTGCAAAGGACCACGAGCGAACAAGAAGAGGAAGAGCCAAGGAAGTTTGGCTAACCGCAAATACTCCCCTTCCATGTCGAGAAGCTATTCATCACAATTCCAAGAACAAAAATCTGCTCAACAAAATTCTATGCGGCTATCAACTTCCACACAATATTCAACTCATCAACAAGTTGGAATGTGTCATTACCCATGACGAGGCAGACATAACCCTCTGCAGCTACATGCTGAAAGCAGTGGAAGAATGCGCTGAGACCATCCGCATACTCAGTGATGACACTGATGTCTTTGTTCTCTTGGTGTACTGGACATCGAGGATGCGAGTTTCCGCCAAGATTGAAATGAAAAAATGGAATGGGGATGTCTTGGACATCAACGAAACTGTTTGGTGGTTAGGCCCGAGAAAGTGCAGCCAACTTCTTGGTGTCCATGCACTGTCAGGCTGCGATACAGTAGCATACCCCTTTGGAAAGGGAAAGCTGTCAGCACTCAAACTCCTAGAGATAGATATACCAGGTCTCGATGAAGTGCTCGGACAGCCAAGCATGACCCACACTCAGTTGCAGGAGACAGCATACACCTTCTTCTTACCACTCTACGGACAGAAGAGCTGTACAACAATGAATGACACACGTGCTCACTTCTACCGTGCCCGTAAGAAACCTCCAGCACTGAAGAAACTGCCACCGACTGATGCGAACCTGCAGCTGCACGTGCTCCGAGCTCATCTTCAGATGCTACTGTGGAAGGCAGCGGACCAACGTGATCCACCTGTGGAAGCTAGAAATATTGCCAACTTTGGTTGGAACATCGAAAGCTCCCCATCACACCGGCCGTCTCAACAGCGCCAGTTGCTCCCCAAGCACTCCTGGATGTAGTTAGCTGTAGCTGCACTGCAGAGGGCAAGGCTTGCAGTGGCACACGATGCAGCTGCAGCAGTGCAGGCCTTTCATGCACGGACTACTGTAAGTGCGAGGGAGGAGACATTTGCTGTAGTCCTTTCACCAGGAAGCACATGGATATAGAAGACGAAGAAGGGGAGCTAGATGTGGATAATGAATAAACAAACACTTCACTTCTTTTATATATATATATATTTGCATATTGTAGTGGCTGACAAATAAATTCATATTCAAACCAAATAAATTTGATTTTTCCAGATTTTAGGCAAAATTTGATCTTTGACCTCTGGTTTGACCTTGATACTAACCCTATATCCACAAATTAACCCCATAAATGGACTCCCCGTCCGGGAAAACCCCTAAAAAGAGGTATTACACGACCCTCTATGTCATCAAGATCTAAAGTTGAAAATTGGCCAAAATTCAAGATGTCGGAGGGCGCCATCTTGAATTCTGAGAAATGCTAAAGGTTGCACAAGTAGCAACCAAGCTAATTTTGCTCTCCTAACCATATATAATACATTTCCACAAAAAAAGTTTACAGTAATTAACATTGCAGGGTTTACTATAGGAAGTATAGGGGCGGCAACTAGACTAATCTTCCTGGGTCAGGTTATGAGTTGGGCTAGCCAGTTAGAGGATAGTAAATGGGGGTACAAGGATAGGTCTTTACCTTCTATTTACTGGGGCTGGGGAATGAACTGAATCGGCATGTTATAACGTTCTTATGGGCGTCCTTACAGGTGGGGGTTGTGAATTGGAAGGGTTGTTGTTGTTGTTGCTGTTCCCCAAGCTGCCTGGCCGAACAGCCCCAAGGCCCCAAGCAAGGCCAAGGCCATAACCGAGCGCCCCCCACAAAACACTCCCTGCCGACCACAATAAAACTGGGTGACCGAAGCCACTCCATGGCGGGGAGCTGAGGAGGGTGAGGAAACACCCGGAAAGCCAAAGCCCCACCCAAGGCCCTGTGCCCCTCAGCAATTATGAAGAGAAAGTTGAGGGGCAAAGGAAAAATGTGACGCTTTGGCTTCCAATCTTGGTAGATTGGGAGGTCAATCCACGGAAGAGACGCCGTCACTTGAGATCTAGAAAATATACAAGTAAAAGGCACAGTCAGAGTAAGCTATGGGTATGGCAGAGATCGCTCAGTTCTCACTCTGATAGACCAGCCCATCACCACATGACTAGAACCCAATCCTCTCAGCAACAGCTAGGAAAGGCCCTAGAAAGCCGCCTTTGGCGGGGGGATAGCTCCCCTATTTCAACCCTTTTCGGGGTTGGGTACCCGCCTATTGGAAGGGTGGTGGGTTGAGGTTAGGTCGCCGCGTCGCTCGTGAACTAGGACAGTGACCCTTAACGTGCAGGACATATGGGTGGCATTGCCCTACGATATAAACAGGTAGAGTGGGGTGTGCAGCGGTGTGTGAAGGAGAAAGTGACAGGGTGACCCAAAAAGGCTACAACTGGGCATGGGGTCACGAAGCAAAGTAGAGTAGTGTGGATTGTGGACTAGAAGGGGGTGATTGAGAAGACGTATAACAGATGTGGAAAGGAATGGAAGAGAGGAACACAATGGCAGATAAGAGATAATTATCCTAGGAATGAATGCATGCATGAATGACGGTATTAGAGCCGTCGGCATAACAAGATGATGGAACCGGTTGAATAACTCTAATTCAACTTACATCTACACTTAGTTACTAAAAGGGGAACAACTGAGCAGGGGGGCTGCATATATCTATTCTCGTAATGGAGAGAGATACTAGGTAGCTTTCCTGCATCTCTCTTGAGGTGATCGTATGGAGATTGGTCATAAATAGACACATATAAGTCAACAGACATAAATCAATACAATAACTGGGCATAGGGTTAGTATTACGTTTAGAGGGTAGGTTAGGGGAAGAAGGGGGGGTTTCTGGGGGAGGAGAATACAGGGTTAATTATAGTCCTAAGGGATCAGATCTCGGTATGGTTATTTGAGGTCTTATTATTCATAGCTGGGGACCTACTCACATTCTAACAAGATAAGTATCTGATGTTAGAATAGTGTGTAGTAGGATGACAAAAACAGAACTATGTAAGAAGGTCTATGGATGGGATAAAAAAATGTGGCAAAAAGACATGGAATAAAAAATCAGTCTAAACATTTACAAGAAAATAAAAAAAAGAGATTGGGGGAGAAGATGAAGTATATGACAACACAGCAGCCTCAATCACATTTTTTTTTAAATGCAGATCAAGCACCCTAAACCTAGAAGACAGAAAAAGGTTTAAGAACGATACAAAATGCAGACTGTGTGGAAAAGATACAGAAAACTTAGAACATTTTATCCTGGAATGTAAAGAATATAATGAAATTAGGACAAAAATAACAAGATTACACAGGCCATATATCCAAGACACTGACAAACTAATAGGAGAGCTACTATTCAAGAAAGAAGGAAACGAGAGATAAAAAAAATACTTACATAGATGTTGGAAAAGGAGAGAAAAGAGGATAAAAGAACTTGACGAAAGAACAGAAAATTAAGAACACAGGAAAATTAAGAAGAGCTAAAGTGTTTAAACAATTATAAACAAATTTAAAAGAAAGTAAGAAAAGTGTAGGCTAACAAGAAAGGGATTAATACTAAGGGAAAAAAATGATAATATATATTGGAGAACATGTAAATTTATAGAAAATAAGAACCCCAGTAAGAAGATGAAGAAATAATACATCTACCGTGAAGAAAGAAAACTGGGGAAGGTGTAAGAAGACCAACGAGGGGCCGATACTTAAGGCTATCCCTCAATATCATCATCATCATCAGGGAGGGCTGGATATATCGTTAGGGTCGCTGTGAGGAACGGGGGTACCGTTAGTCTTGGCGAGGGTCTGGGTTATTGGGAGGGGTGGTGGTGGTGGCTTTGGCTTTGACCTTGGGGGTTCGCTTTCACTTTGGGAGGGAGGGGTGGACATACCGTTAGGTCTGCCGTTAGTAATGGGGGTCTGGGTGAGAGCTGGCCTGGGGGCGGTTTTGGATGGGTTTTGTGGGTGTGAATGGTGGATCTGTGGAGGTTGGAAAGGCAGAGAGTGGTTTGTTGGTGGGGGAAGAGGTTTTGGCTGGAGAGGGGTTGATGTTGGATGATGGTTTGATATGGATGGTGGCTTGAAGGGTTGCAGTTGGGGGTAGTGATAGGGGGGGGTTGAAGGTGAAATGGGCAGGTTGAGTCGGGGTTGTTGTTGTGGAAGAGGTTGGTGCTGGGGAGGGGTTGAATTGTGTAGAGAGTTGTGGTCGCGAGTGGGGTTGTGGGAAAGGTGAGTAAGGCTGGAGGTTGAGAGTTTATGAGGATCTGGTGGTTTGGAGGACAGGCAGGGTTGTGGTTTGAGAGGGGTTGAATTTGGACTGGTTTTATTGTCGGGAGAGATGTGGATGGGATTTCGAGGAGTGGTTGAGGTTGAGAGGTTGATTATGTTGTCTGGGGTGAGAGAGAGAATAGTATTTAGGTGGTTAGTTAAGGTGGAAAAAGTTTTGTGGTTGGATTTGGATGGGCGTGGTATTTTGTCGAGCGGGATCATTTGGGGCGGAGGGGGTAACGGTGGAGAGGGGGGTAAGGTAGGGGGGAAGAGGAGGCAGGGGGTATGTACGGGGGTGATTTTGCGTTCTGAATGTGGTCGTGAGAGGGTTGGCTGGCAGGGTGAGAATTGGTGGAGGTTGAGAGTATAGGATGATCTGGGGTTTTGGAGAGTGGAGGTGGGGTGAGTAGGTATGTTTGGAGATATTGTTGTGGAAGAGATTTGTCTTGGAGAAGAGTGGAATTTGGTAGGATAGATGAAGGAGACATTGATGGAGATTTCGGTTCTGGTGCTGGATTATGGGGCAGAGGTAGGTTGGCGAGCAGGGGTGTTACTGGAGGTGGATTCAGGAGCGGTTTGGGTAATGTTGGAGAGGGTGACAAGGGAGGGGGGGAATAGGAGGTAGGCGGAGCTGTATATTTCTTGGGTGATGCGGGTGTTTGAAGGAGTTCACCGAGGTTGGGTATGTGGGGAGATGATGGTTGGGGGGGGTGAGGTTGACAGTTTTGAGGGGGGGACAGGTGGTGGGGGTTGTAGCGGTCCCTGAATAGGGACGTTAGGATTTTCAGGTGGTGAAGAACTTTCTAGGAGGGTGTGATATTCTTGGCTTGAGGGTGATGGAGAGAGCAGTGATGGCGGAGTTGACACAAGTTGGGAGGTTTTACTGATCGGTGGGGGAACGGAGAGAGTCGGAGAATGAAGGAGGGTGTTTAAGGTTGGGGATTGTTGGGGAAGTGAAGGAATTGAGGGTAATACTTCAATTGGGGGGGAGGGAGGGAGAGGTGATGAATCTGAGGAAGTGAGAGGCGTGATAGGTTGTTGAGGGATTGACGGGGATGAAGGTTTCTCTTGGGTGACAGGTGCATCTGAGAGAGTGGAAGGGGGACTCATTTTCTGGCCAGCATTTTTCAGGGGTGACATTGAAAGAGAATTGGTTATGGTGGGGGTGAAAATTTCTGCGTTCTGTGATTTGTTGGCAGGCATAGAAAATGGAGGGGGTTCATGGGGTAACACAAATGATTGAAGATTATCGTTGGTGGATTGCTGGGCAGGGGAAAATTTAGGGATGGTCAGAGGGAATAGAGGCAAGGAAGAGTGCACAGGGGTTGGAATTTCATTGGGGGTCATCTTGGAAGGGTGCACGGGGTTTGATTTCTTAGGAGAATGGAGGGACTTATTTATGATAGTGTTAAGTGGAGGAATACATTTACTTTCTTGGATAGGGGCTGAAGGGGTGGATAGGGGTTTCACAGGGTGTTTAGACATGGCTGGGGGTGAGATTTTTACAGGAGTTTCATTTACTAAGGGGGAATGTGAGGGAATGGATGGATGTGGGTGAACTGACATTGGACTCGAGTTGGTAATGGTGGAGGGTTGGTCATCATTTGTCGTGGCAGGCGAGTTGTTTGGAGTGGTGGATGTCCATAGGAGTTTCCGTATTTCCCGTATGTTCTGGTGGAAACTCGCTGTCCCATGGTCCATGAAATGTTGGTAGATGTCTACCGGAAGGAGGTTCACCAGGGAGAGGAACACCTGTTGTTCTTGATATTCAAGGGTTCGCGAGGGACATGCGGATTTGATGTGCCCCCATACCTTGGCTAGGGTGACGTCCAGGCGTCCTTCATATACCACTTGATCGAGTTGGCACATTTCTCTGATGGAGAGCATATGTTCCTCGAATGAGCTGTACAGGTCGAGATGGGCGGTGATGTGGGATAGGAGGATGTAGAACAATGCGGTGAATAACTTCATTTTGTTGCTCGTCATCTTGAGAGCTACAGTAAAGGTGGTCCTCATGTATCTGTAGAGTTGTACAAGGGTCACATTGATATCCCCTTCATACTTGATCTCTTTGGGGGCGACGAGGGAACCCAAAAGTGGCCCTAAGGCCTGGATCACGAAGGATCGAAACTGGTTCCAGGTAAGCTTTGGCGTAACCTGTTTAGCAATTTGGGAAACGGTTTTTCCCAACTGCATAATGTGCAATAATGCAACGGCGATTTTCTCGCGGTCATTTTGAAGTGCCAAATCTAACACACTGGCTTTACTATGTCTAAGTAAGTGGGGATATCATACGTGTTTACATCATACTTGGGAATGTGAGTGTAATAGCGAGCTGCCATTTTTGCAATGTTACTATGCTTCTATTGTTTGACAATATGTACTGCAATAAAATCTTCTATCCGAATCAAGAACCACCGCTGCCGCCAATGTTATGCCCTGATTATATACAGGATTAACTTGGTATAGGTGAGTTCTGCAAGACTGGGTTATTGGATTTCATGCAAAATACATAAAGAGAATCAACAGAGGACATGGATAATCTCGGATAAATGGTTTGTAATACAGCTTTATTCTAAATAACACTCGGGTATAAGGTACGTAATAGAATTCACACGAACAATAGATGTTGGAGCACTCAGGTAGGTTATTGGACTTATTACAATCTCCCAGCACTTATCGTGGATTTGGATAGAGACATACTTCCCACTTCCAACGTTCAGGCATTATTCTTCTGATCACATTACTTCAACGATACGTAGGGCACACGAATCCCACAGGTTGGGTATCTCGTTTTATTAACTCACTGGTAATATGACTCGCAAACAAAGATTAAAATAGAAGTAATATTGTTATTTCCCAAGAATTGACATAAAGGGATAACCGTAGCTAGTTGCACTGGTCTGGTATGTTCACTTGTCTAGGTAATACTTAAGACCAAAACATCAGTGAGGGGCGAATCAGGTTTCGGGTTAACAGTCACAATCACTTATTTCAGAATTGCTTTCACTCGAGCCGTAGTCCAGCTAGTTAAGACTTATCTCATTGGTGAGGTTAAACCTGATGGCAAGAAAAATTACGGGATCAGCTCGCCCAAGTTAAATGTCACTGATATATATTAACACACACTAGCATAATAATCACTTGCTTCCTAACATCAGAGAAACTTGAGACATAATCGAATACACTGGATGGTTGAGTTAGTAGTACCGTACACTGGCACTTTGAGAATTAACACGGGTAGAGTTTTTCCTGGTTATCTTGAGTTGGTGATGTCGGGGGTTAACAGTTGCTTCTGCGGCCGTCCAAATTGTCCGGTTGTGTAGAGAAGGTTACAGATGGGTTAACTTGCTTTAACCGGTGATAATGCCCCGATATGTTACTCTAACTAGGGACCTTAAATTGCACTGTCTCAGGTTCAACCGGAGTAACAATGAATCGGACGATCGTAAGATAGTCGGGAGAAGCGACTTTCTTATCTGTCCTGGTCTTTACGAAAGGCTCAAGGGGCGCAGGCGGCTTTTCGCCTTTTTGTCAACAATGCTGATGGAGCCTACAGTCAATTGTTGCCAAGGAGTTATTTTTGCAGAGTCCTCAATTAAGAGTTTCTCGCATAATCCCTTCTAACATAACAAGATCTTTCTGTACTAGACCAGTTATGAGTTATGATTGCTGGTAAACCCAAGTAGAAGAGGACACGCTACAAGATGTTTATCAGGCAATTAATAATTGGTTAATTGGTTGTCTGCAGGTATAATATTACCTTCGGAGCTCCCGATTGCAATAAAACATCCACAAGAGGTAATTCACTTCCTCACAGATATCCACAAACTCGTGAGCACCACAATTATCGAGAATCTTGAGGGGTACCAGAGCGGCACAGCCGGCACTTTGATCTCTACTGACGAACTGCCCGACTGTTGTCTCTGTGTCGTATTTATAGGCTTGGTCAAGGGAAACAGAGAATATTCTAGAAGTACTGGATGTCGGGGCTATGAAGTAGTTAATTTATTCAGGTTAACTTAGGGGGGTAGTGAGAGGGGTCATTAATTCGGCAGTAAGTAGCTTGTAATCTGATTTCTTATTGTGGATATCTTTACTCTAGTATAACGTACTATTAGAGTTGTTTAGGGCAGGATTTTGGTTAAGGGGTTGCACTACTTGACTTGGCGCCATACGTGCCTAGGCTGGAAGGCATTCTTCATCAATTCACATAAGTATCCTTCTCTGGTCTAGCTGACATGCTATTCGAAAGCTAGGATGGGTTAAGGGAATTTTGGTTTTGGTTAAGGATGGGGTAGGATGGTAATTGGATAGGTATTTACCTTTTAGTTCATAACCTGTTGGAAACTCACCTGGTGTCTGGCAAGAATTTGTTGGTTTGCCCGGGCCATGGTAAACCTCCGCGGGGGTTGGGGGGGTCCCCGTGGGGTCGGGGGGCATGCTGCACCCTAAATACGTGTATCTGGAGTTCTTTACGCTAATTGGGTTGATATATGATTTTAGGTGGCCAGGAGTTATACTCCTAGTTATGGTTGATCACTGTATCTAGTTTTTACCTACTAGGATCACTCGTGGGGGGGTTAGGAATAGTGGTTTCGTGAAAGTGCAAGTCAGCAGGAAAGATACACTTTTTAGGGTGGCGAGAGAGGCGGCTGTTCTAGCCTCGCGCCGGCCATCGTCCTGGGTCAGGTTGTGAGTTGGGCTAGCCAGTTAGAAGATAGTAAATGGGGGTACAAGGATAGGTCTTTACCTTCTATTTACTGGGGCTGGGGAATGAACTGAATCGGCATGTTATAACGTTCTTATGGGCGTCTTTACAGGTGGGGGTTGTGAATTGGAAGGGTGGTGGGTTGAGGTTAGGTCGCCGCGTCGCTCGTGAGCTAGGACAGTGACCGTTAACGTGCGGGACATATGGATGGCATTGCCCTACGATATAAACAGGTAGAGTGGGGTGTGCAGCGGTGTGTGAAGGAGAAAGTGACAGGGTGACCCAAAAAGGCTACAACTGGGCATGGGGTCACGAAGCAAAGTAGAGTAGTGTGGATTGTGGACTAGAAGGGGGTGATTGAGAAGACGTATAACAGATTTGGAAAGGAATGGAAGAGAGGAACACAATGGCGGATAAGAGATAATTATCCTAAGAATGAATGCATGCATGAATGACGGTATTAGAGCCGTCGGCATAACAAGATGATGGAACCTGGTTGAATAACTCTAGTTCAACTTACATCTACACTTAGTTACTAAAAGGGGAACAACTGAGCAGGGGGGGCTGTATATACCTATTCTCGTAATGGAGAGAGATACTAGGTAGCTTTCCTGCATCTCTCTTGAGGTGATCATATGGAGATTGGTCATAAATAGACACATATAAGTCAACAGACATAAATCAATACAATAACTGGGCATAGGGTTAGTATTACGTTTAGAGGGTAGGTTAGGGGGAAGAAGGGGGGGTTTCTGGGGGAGGGGAATACAGGGTTAATTATAGTCCTAAGGGATCAGATCTCGGTATGGTTATTTGAGGTCTTATTATTCATAGCTGGGGACCTACTCACATTCTAACAAAATAAGTATCTGATGTTCGAATAGAGTGGGCAGAATTGCTAGTTTTCTGCGGAGTGTGGCATCATAGAGAAACGGATTTTCACAGGGTAACAATTGAGGCGGTTGTAATTAGTTTGGGCCGTAGTTAAACCTGCGCGAAATAAATACAACAATAATTACAACAGTCACAGTGAACATGCAAACGACGCGGGCATTATAGCTTACGTCGTATAAATCGGGGGGCATGGTGGTTACATAACTAAATACAGGGCTGACGTAATCACGATCTGGTTTGTTGTGAAATGGAAGCTAAGGTGTCTAGATCGCCTCGAACCTACACAATGAAAGTATTATAGCCTATATGGTGGTTACATAATTAAATATACACTTGGTCAGTACATCAAGAATGTCAGGGGGTAAAGTCATGTGGTTTGTATACTAGAAGACTGTGATTGGAGAGATGTATAACATGTGGAATGAGGTGGAAGAGAGAGAGACCAAATCGGGGATGGAAATGGGACCGGGGATCTCGGTGGGGGTGGGGGTTTCGCTCCCAGGATTTTCGTTCCTGGGGTATTTCACATTTAGTTGTACTAGTTCTGTGGCATGCCAACAGGCTGAGTACACCTAGGACTTTGTGCACAGTGCCTGTGAGGGTGTCTCGGAAGCCCTTGCCCGCACAGTAGATCGTGGCAGTGCAGATCTCTTGCGAGGAGTTAGAGTGTTAACTATTAATAGTAGACTATTGAAGGTAAGGCATGCCTGAGTCCTTCAACTGTCTACTACTAAGAGTAGAGCCTATTAAAAGGCGTCTATGTTAACTACTTGCATGCCAGTAATAACAAAGATCCTGTAGGACACAATACCTTAGCCAAGGTCTCTATGTTAATTGTTGGCATGCCATATACAATAACAAAGATCCTGGGACTAGGATATATTGGGGTGTGTTAACTTTTAATAATAGAAGTTATTTCAGGAGTAGTTTATAGAGAGGCCTTCCCTAGGGTTAAGCGCCCTATTAATTACTCTTTCCATTCACCTATTCATAGCCTCAGATAGTGCAGTTGGAATTAACACCTTACGAGCGGCCTAGGCGGTAATTTATAAGTATTAATACATCACAATCCCAATGATAAAGCTGAGCATATATAAAAACCAAGGTAAGTATGACTATATTGCTCGCCATTACATAAAACAAGCGACATGAATCCACGTCTGCCGGTAAAAGTGCAAGTCAGTTGAAACAGAAGCACGCTCATGATTAACTTTCTTATCAATACCCTGATCATTTATTTATTATATGTTTTGTTCCTTATTTATTCATTAAACTAGAAATGTTTAAGTAATTTTAATGAATACTTAATAAATTACAGTACTATCCGAATCTAAAGAGCTCTTAAAGAACACAGGAAACACAATAATAACGTATATATCATAAAGTAAACACAAGCAAGATAAAGAAATGATAAACCAAGAAGTAAGCGAGAGAGAAGACTGGCTGACCCGGGCTCACCTGGTTTAGCCAATCACAGGCCTTGTTTTACGTATTACACATTTAAAATAGGCAGTGACAGTATTTCTTTCCTTGCTTGTGTTTACTGTATTATATGTAGGCTACGATTTTATGTGTTCCATGTGGTATTTTATAGCTCTGAAGGTTCGGATATCACCTGTCACATTATCATTAGAAGTATTAAAACTTATTTAGTTTAATATAGCCTACTGTATATGGAATACAGTATATATATATATCAATATATATTTAGGCTATAGGCTACATAGGGAATATATTTCCACGACATAGCCTACTAAATCACGCAAAACACTACTACCGTATACTGTATTATGTAGACTACTAAGTTATTTAAAGAGTAGCCTACTATTTAGCACTTCGCATTAACCGAACCTATAATGCATAAATACGGTATTTTATCAAGATTACAAAGCATACAGAATACATAATTTGTAAACTGAAGGAAGTATTAGGCTAACCAATGCAGTAACGAAGCTACTATTCATATTTAGTTATAATAAATCGTTTACTGTTGCAAATTATAATTGGAAGTTGATGATAATAACCGATATATGATACATTTAATCCCCTGAGAGAATATTCTTCCCATTCTTGCCCAAAGATATTGTAGGCTATTTGTACAAACTTGAAATTGCGCATTCATACTGTAGCCTACTTCTCGATTAAACCGTTTTCTCTCATCCCAATTTATTGAATATTATACTGTGATGACATATATATTTAAGGATTGAGCATTATTATAGTATATTAATGCTTGCACATTATATATATAGCTATCACATTACTACTATTACATGCAACCCATATTTATAGTTGCCGCAACAGGCGATGCGTCCCGTACGTTCGGGACGCAAAAGTTGCCCTATTCGGGTGACATATGGGTCCCGATAAAGTTGCCTGGGGCGCAAAAGTTACTCCACGGAGCAACTTTTGTCACCAATTCGGGCAACTCCGGTATGTGTAACGGCGCCTGTAACACCTTAACCCCCGGCGGACTGCGGGAAGACTCTTAAGAGTCAGGGAAAAAAAAAATCAATTTAAAACCGATTTTTTTTTTTTTTTGCCCCTGGGCCATGCAAAATATCACTCCTCTACCTCCCCTCCTTTCCCACTTTCCTCCCCTCCTTCAGTTATCACCTATTTTCCCTGTTATTCCCTTATTCTGTGGTATATTTTCGTGCTAACATTAGCGAGTTGCAAGCAGGGCATTGTCATCACTGTTAGCAAGCGAGTACAAGAGAGAGAGAGAGAGTATCGATCGACAGTGTCTCTCCAGCCTTGGGGAAAATTGGCGGGAGAGGAGCTTGCCTCAGCCATACATTATGTAACTCCCGGCCTGTATCGCCGATTTTGGCCATCCAAACGCTGTTTTCACTTGTTTTATTGTTGTAACAGGTTAATACCTTTATAATCAACCTATAATAGGTGCATATGGATAAGTATTAATGCTATTTATGGTAAAATAAATATTTTAGTGTTGGAAACAGCTCAAATACATGCACACAGGCAGAGGTGTTCATTACCCCCCATGCGCACTTCAGAGGTTAACCCTTAATTAGCGGCTCACCACATAAGTCGAGTTAAATAAAGCTGGACTATGTGGCGGCGCTCGACATAACTCGAGTGGCAATTTCAGCACGTAATGTTGCTGAGAGAGAGAGACAAGTGGTGGCAGGAGAGTAGCGAGCGTATGACTGCTCCAGACCACCGCGGCGAACATACTGACACGAATCCCAGCTCCCTCCTCCCTCTCTCACTCGCTATATAAGGAATTGTATCGGGAAAGTGGCTAATTACATGCTTTTTGCACTCGCGTTGCACGGTTATTGCAAGAAAACTAGCCATCATAAAAGGATCGTTATGGTGTCATTCGAAAGCTCTGTTTATGCCCTTTCAGGGATATGTACTTGTTTTACGTTCTGGGTCTTATTTAGGCATGAAAATGATCACGTAAACAGCCCTATTTTGGCTAAAAACACCCCGCTGGGCGGTACATATAAATAAACCGCATAGGCCGCTCGTAAGGTGTTAAGAGCGGGTGGTGGAGTATATTTCACTGTGCCGTCCAGCGGGGGGTTTTATCATAAATGGGGATGTTTCCGTGCTCTTTTTCATGCATAAAGAAGACCCAGAGCGTAATACAAGTATGTATTCCTGAAAGGGCGTAAATTGAGCTTTCCAATGATACCCGAACCATCCTTCTACGATCACTGGTTGTCTTGCAATGATCGTGCAACCGAAGGGCAAAATCGCTAAAATACGGTAATTTCTTTATATAATTACGTATGTAGCGAGGGAGTGAGGGTGGATGTAAGTGGAGTACATCTCAGTTGGTTCACGGCGGCCGTGGCGAGCGGTCATGAGGTAACCCAGGCTCCTCCCGTCGCTCGTCTCTCTCTCAGAGCCAATATTGCGCCAAAATTGCACACAGACTTAAGTCGGGCCCCGCCACATAGTCCAAATTTTTCGATACGGACTTAATTCGGGCCCCGATAGACAAGGGTTAAGCATCCCATTAATTACTCTTTCCATTCACATATTCATAGCCTCCGATAGTGCAGTTGGAATGAATGTACAGTAGCCCAACTAAGTTTTGCGACAAAATATTAGGTATGTGGCACCTGTCTAGTTTGCACTCCCGTCCCAAGCCTGTGTGGTCATGCCCAAGATCCATATACACCAGGTCAGCCAGGTAGGCAAACCCGCGCAGGTGGCGTGACGTCACGAGTAGTGTAGACCAGCGTGGTCCAGTATCATATACGTACTCCTAGTCAGTCTCCCAGATTATCCCAAGAGAAAGAAAATTCAGTACTTGTTTGTCCTTTGTTCAGTAAACATGTGGAACACTTGGAGTTCTGTCTGACATGTTAGTATTCCAGAGATATTTTGTGGTTGGCTAATAATCATAATGCCTACCAAGTGTGCAGTATTTGGCTGTAGCAATAAAGGTAATTGTTTAGTGTATGGCCTCCTCCTAAAGAAAATGGATTTTTGAGCACAGACTGAACCAACTGTTCACTACTGTATTTACATATCTGGTCATTAACCTAACCTAACCTAACCTAAGGTAACCTGGGCATCCTGGGGGCTGCTGCCCCCAGACCCCCGCTGGTCTTGGGTTGAAAAGTGATAAAAAACACATATCTCTTACCTCATTATTCAAAGTTTTGTATTTGGTTTAACACCTTACGAGCGGCCTATGCGGTTTATTTATGTGTACCGCACAGCGGGGTGTTTTTAGCCAAAATAGGGCTGTTTACGTGATCATTTTCATGCCTAAATAAGACCCAGAACGTAAAACAAGTACCTATCCCTGAAAGGGCATAAACAGAGCTTTCGAATGACACCATAACGATCCTTGTATGATGGATAGTTTTCTTGCAATAACCGTGCAACGCGAGTGCAAAAAGCAGGTAATTCGGTACTTTCAGTACATAATTGAGTATGTAGCGAGTGAGAGAGGGAGGAGGGAGCTGAGATTTGTGTCAGTAGGTTCGCCGCGGTGGTCTGGAGCAGTCATACGCTCGCTAGTCTCCTGCCACCACTTGTCTCTCTCTCTCAGCCACATTACGTGCTGAAATTGCCACTCGACCTATGTCGAGCGCCGCCACATAATCCAGCTTTATTTAACTCGACTTATGTTGCTCGCCGCTAAATAAGGGTTAATATACACTTCCCAGGTAATTTGAACAGTTCTATTGTTTCTATATATCATATAATACACCATAGAATACGTTTTTAATAACTAGAAAAAGAAGACTTCGATTAAACAATTACGGCAATAAACCGCGTACAGTGGACGGGAAAAATATAAGAACATTCCGATTTCCAAGGGATGCACATTTCAGAAACGTGTGGATAAACTTGTGTCGTCGCCAAGATGGTATTAATGCCCAACATGCAGTTGTATGCTCTGTACACTTCACCAATAACGATTATATTGATGACATGAAAAGTCGTTTACTAGGCATTGAGAGTCCAAGAAATAAACGACTTCTCAAAGACGATGCTGTACCTTCACTATTTCTACCAAAGAGTAAGCATTGTTTATTTGTGTTTGGTGTTACAATTGAAATATTACTGTGATCAGTGTTTAATTAATAAGGATGCCAATGTAGAAAGAGAGAGAGAGAGAGAGAGAGAGAGAGAGAGAGAGAGAGGAAGAGCTATATTATTGATTAGACTTAATATATATATATATATATATATATATATATATATATATATATATATATATATATATATATATTAGTGGCCCCTCCATCACTGACGAACATGCCTATTACATAAGGCATCCTCTTCAAACACTAATTCGCCGTAGTTTGAATCTACCGCGCAGAGCATTTAAAATCTGAGGAGCCTTCATCATGAGCGCACGCGACCTCACTCATGGCTTCAGTCATTATGAATTGGGTTCTCACTACGAAAAAACTTTGTAAAAAATAAAAACAAAAACAAAATAAGAATAACTATCCAATAAGCTTTCCATCATATCGTGGATGTACTTGTGTGGATCTTTGACCAGACGCTGATTCAGACGTCATTCTTCCTTCTCTGCTCTGCACTCACCCCGCCCGGACGTGTCTCCCCACGCTCCGCTGGTTCCGTATTTGCTGCGTCCCTAGTGAGTTTTTTCTCATTTGTTTACTCCGGGATGTATCGAGTAAGGTTAGGATATGCGTAGCAGGAGTGTCCTGGGCTGGTTGCCCGCAGTGCAGTGTATTTTGGGTCGTGTGTTTGGGGCATCTATTTCGGATGTACCCTCGTGGTCCTGTTTTGGACGTGTGAACTTTTTCACAGTTAGTTAGCTTGTGATGCAGGCAGCTTTCATTACGCGCTTTTGGCTGCCTTCTATCTTTCTGATGAGGTAGCGTTTGCTTTGCTGACGTTCCCAGCGTATTTTTCTTCACTTAGTGAAGTTTTTTCTGGGTCCCGAGTCAGTCTTCCCTTTGCCGGAAGTTATTGCTACAGTGGTGTGTTGGCAGTGTTTCCTGTTGTGATATTTCCAGTGCTTTTGTTTATATTTCAAAATTTTTGTGCCGTCTGCCTAGGCCTAGCCAGCCGCTCGTAGCTTTGCCACATGTACAAGTGTTATTGATTTATTTATAAATATGTACTACTGTGTCATGTGTTTCCTGGTTTAGTTGTGTATTGGCTAATTCCACGGACTATTTATGTTTCCTGGATTAGTTGTGTATTGGCTAATTCCACTGATTATGTTTGTGGGCCCTAGGTTAGTTGTGTTTTGGCTATCTCTCGGGTCCTATGTGCGTTCAGATGGTTTCTGGACGGGGTGGGTTTCTTTCCGGCGGGTTTTTCTCGGTTACACCTTGAAAACCCCGGCCGAGAGCCGGTTTTGGCCACGCGTGGTTTCAAAACAGGCTTGTGTCCCCGGCGAGTTGGTGTCTGTGGTTCTCCAGGACTGCGTCTCTGTGATGGTGCCTGTTTCAGGCTCCCTCTGATTCCCGGCGGAATGGCTGTACCCATCTAACATTGTTCATGCGGACATATGTTATGAAGTTTTTCTACCCGGTTTTACAAACCAAAGGAAAAACCTAGCTGTTGTTGTGGGCTTTCCTCCCCGGCGATCTTTTACAAAGAAGTGGGGATAGGAACTTATGGGGTTAACGTTTAAACATCAGATCTCACCCGGCGGGTGCACCTTGGTAGGGTGGGATGAACGAATTGGTAATTCAGTTTAGTTAACCGGTCCATTTAGTGATACTATATGTATCGCCGCCTTCACACATACGGCGATCGAAGGTTCAATTAGGGTTAACATCTTTTTCATAAGTTTTTCACACCCGGCGGGTGCTCCTGGGAGGAGGAAATAAGGAATTTACAATTCAATTTAGTTAACCAAATAATTGAGAGATACGATTAGTGTATCGCCGCCTTCATCATACGGCGATCTATATGACAATTCGTTAGAAGTCAGATCTCGTATCAGCCTGCCCAGTGTTATTCTGCAAAATAATTCAGGGGCCGGCGTCTTTGTGGGGGGTTGTTTTCCAAAATTTAATCTTGAAACAGTCACCACCAGAAAGACTATGTTTATAAACGCCATACTGGTCTTTTATATTTGTCAGAGGGTATTCTTAACTTTCTTTAAGACATGTCTAGATATTCAGAAATCTTTATAGAACCCCGCCGCGTAACGAGCTGTGATCGTTGTGACATTACGTCTCGTTACCCGGCGGGTTATTAACACTTGTGTGCGAACATGTTGGGTTAACCTTATGAGCATTAATTCCTGGAAATGTTCTTTTTTCCAGGGCTGGGCTCCGGCGGACCAATACAGAACCTGCAGTAGTTTTCCCACCAGTCTCTGTCATGGCTACCTTTGCCCCAGTTTGTGTGTTATGCATTACTCCAACCTGTGCTGGTATCCCTCTTTTTGCGCACACTCTTTGTATCAAGTGTGTTAAATGTCTAGACCGTTCAAGGGGTCTGTGGGTGATGCGCAACTGTTCCTTTTGCTCCCAACTCAGTGTAAAAGTCTTAAAAGACAATGATAAGACCGCAGCGGTCGCCTTACGAGAAGTTAGGCAACAAATGGCAGCTTATACTACAATTGTAGCTCATAAGTCACTTCAATGTGATAACGTCCCACTTTGGGATAGGCTTCTAATTGAGCACCCTCCCCCTAAACGTTCCTCTCGAGTAACTATCCGTAAGCCGGCGGAGACTGGACAGGGTTCTGTGTCATCTCCTGCCCCAGCTACTTCGAAACGCCAACGTGAGCCTACACCCCCGGCGGCAGCCTCCTCGTCTCGGGCGAGATCTAGGTCTAGGTCACCACTTCAACACCAGCCACCCAGTCTTGCCTCTTCGCCATCGAGTACGAAGAGTAAGACGGAAGGTTCCACCAGTGGTCACGGCGATAAATCCTCCAAATCAACGAGTAGTTCATGGTCACACCGCAGCCATAAATCTTCAAGAAAGGATTCCCATGATAGAAAGGCCTCCCGACATTCGCCGGAATCTAGTATTTCTCGTCAAACCTCTACCCCAGACAGAACTAGTGTTCGGTCTCAGGGGTCCAGTGTAATGCCTGTACCCAAAGAGGATTTACCGATTAGCATTTTAACCCTGGATTTGGAGAGTTCAGGGAGCTCAGTGGTTGAGAGTGTTTCGGACTCCCAAGGGAGTGTAGGCCAAGGCCTAGGTGTTTGGCGTTATTCTCGACCAGTGTCTGACCACCCACTTCCGGCTCAAACTATTCACACAGTGGCTGACGTCCACCGGGACGCGGCGATCCCATCCTCTATTCCTGACTTATCTTGGCAACAAGATGGTACCCCAGCTTCGGCGGAATCCTCTCATGAAGAACAGGATGATAAAGACGAGGTTTCAATTATATCAGATATGGAAGTGCAAGAGTCGGGTTCAGGCTTAGACGCCGCACAAGATCTTACTGATTCACCATTGAGTACATCATCAGATAAATTTGTCACAGCACAGGAAATTGATGGGCTACTAGTTAATGCATTATCTAAAAATTTTGGCCAACAGCCGGATACTCCTACGGTGGACCTGGGTGCTACCGCGACAAGCTCTACGGTACGGCCTCTGATGACTTCTATTGCTTTGACTCAGATCCCTCACCCTCCCTCTATGTCACCATCGGTGGTCACTAGGCCTGCTACGGCGGCATTGACCACTTCGAATGTAAGGGTTATAACGGATGTCAATCCGCCCCCGTTAGACAAAGCTCCTCTCAGAAAGGTAGCTATGCCCTTGCTTTACGGACCAGACGAGTCATGGGTCCTTTTGACCCCCACTAAGCCAGAGCCCACTACCTTATCAGGGGAACTCCCAGTGCCGCAGGAATGGGTCGTCCAAGGCAATAAATCTAAGAAATTAAGGGCCTTGGATACTTTGGGGAATGTATTGGATGTCAATGTTAAGGCTATACCTAGTTATTATCACCAGGACTATTTTGTTTATGCTGCTAAACCTGCTTTACCCTCTGCCTCAGCTTCAAAATTGTTTTCTGACTGGTCTAAGCATGATGGGTTTAATGACATTAAGACACTGTCAGCTCTCACTCCAGAACTCGATTTGCAAACCGTCACAGACGCAGCCGCTAATCCAGTCTTGAATTTGGGGCAGTTGGGTCCAGGACATTGGGTGGAATGGGAGACAGAGGCTCAAAACTTTGCGACCACATTTACTTCCAAAACTTCCCACCAGATCCCTCAAGATACTCATTCTTGGTTCTCCATGCCAGTGTGTTCTGCTGGCGGAGTCCCTTCAGCTTTGTTTGCCTTCTTAGCTGCCCCTAAAATTAATCTGTGTGAACTGAAAGACCCTTTCACTGCCCCTACCCCAACTCACCTAGACCGAGAATTTAGGCTACGGGGAAAAGCTTTTCGCCTGTTCTCCCAATACATAGTGTCACAACAGGTTGCAAAGTCATTGCTCCGGTCCACTCAGGCAATCGCAGACGCGGATGCCAGAAGGTCGGTCGAACTGTCCCGGCGACTCCTTCTTCAGTCGTCCATCCAATCATTGGGTGACATACGCACAGCCTTGCTTGAGGCGGTACGAGCGAGACAAGATCTCAGAATGTCCCTGGTACGGAAGCTTCCTGATCGCATTGAGAATCAGGTGGTCATGTCACCAGTGCTCACTCCCTCTTTAACACCTTACGAGCGGCCTATGCGGTTTATTTATGTGTACCGCACAGCGGGGTGTTTTTAGCCAAAATAGGGCTGTTTACGTGATCATTTTCATGCCTAAATAAGACCCAGAACGTAAAACAAATACCTATCCCTGAAAGGGCATAAACAGAGCTTTCGAATGACACCATAACGATCCTTGTATGATGGATAGTTTTCTTGCAATAACCGTGCAACGCGAGTGCAAAAAGCAGGTAATTCGGTACTTTCAGTACATAATTGAGTATGTAGCGAGTGAGAGAGGGAGGAGGGAGCTGAGATTTGTGTCAGTAGGTTCGCCGCGGTGGTCTGGAGCAGTCATACGCTCGCTAGTCTCCTGCCACCACTTGTCTCTCTCTCTCAGCCACATTACGTGCTGAAATTGCCACTCGAGTTATGTCGAGCGCCGCCACATAGTCCAGCTTTTTTTAACTCGACTTATGTTGCTCGCCGCTAAATAAGGGTTAATGTCCCCTGAAGTGTGGCGAACAGTTTTTAATATGGCTCAGGTCTTTAAACATAGTCCCACCCCTTCTAAGAAACCGGCCTTTAACTTCCCCAAACCCAAGCCAGTCGCTAAGGCTCAGCCGGGGGGATCTAAGCCCTTTTATCCACCTAAGTCCTCCTCCCCTCAAGGTCAGTACAGGCATAGACAGAGTAGGTTTTCAGGTCAGAGAGGACGCGGCTATCATAAGCCAGGTCAGGGCCCGTCTTCTGCCAACACCAGCCAGCCGGCGAAGCGTCCACCACCACCAACTCCACCACCATCAAAAAACTAAAGTCTCTCTCACTCCCGGTGCCAGTCTCAAGGCCGGCGGATCCGGGGGTAGTACAATCGGCGAACCCTTGTCTGCTAACTGGGTCGTTCCGAACGTGTCACCAAGCATGGCCGTTAAACACTTGGGCACGGATGGTGGCACGCAAGGGCATCACTTGGCAGTGGCTCCGGCGACCTCGCTTACGTCAGCCGACAACGGCGAATCTAGTTTCTTTAGAGGTGGAGTCACTGGTCCAGGAAATGATTGCCAAGAATGTCATCATACCTGTCCCTCCAAATTACCCAGTATTCACGTCCAAGCTATTTGTGGTTCCCAAACGGGACAGTGTTCAGATGAGACCGGTCGTAGACCTATCTTATCTGAACCTTCACATTCACAATGAGTCATTCAGAATGTTAACAGTACACCAAATCAGGCTAACACTTCCGCCGGGAGGTTGGATGTGTTCCCTAGACCTGACAGACGCTTATTGGCACGTATCGGTAAACAAAAGATTTCAAAGGTTTCTGGCCTTACGGATCAGGCATAAAAAAAATGTTTTTCAGAGGATGCCATTCGGTTTGAACCTGGCACCTCGATTATTCACGAAATTAGTCCGGCAAGCCCTGATGCCATTGTTACAGCAAGGAATCAGAATTTTGTGGTACCTAGACGACTGGCTGGTGGTGGCAGAGACAGAGCAATTATGCATCACACATGTCAACATAACTTTAGATCATGTCAAAACTCTAGGGTTCAAGGTAAACCTGGTAAAGTCAAACCTTGTTCCCTCACGAGTGGTTCAGTGGATAGGGCTGGTTTGGGACACAGCTGCTCTCACTCTGAATCAGAGTGTGGACAATCGAAACAGGTTTCGCAGGAACCTGTTCATGTTTCTTCACAGTCTGGCTACGACACGGAGGATCTGGGAGTCTCTGGTCGGCTCTCTCAACTGGATTCAACTAACTGTAATGTTGGGCCGGTTGAAAGTAAAACGTTTAATATTGGAGGGCAACAAATATTTCCCACTCTTACCGGCAGGAAAATTATGGCCCATACCAAAATTAATCCACACCTTACTAGCGGTCTGGGCGAAGAGAGAAATGTTGCACTCAGTAATGTCATGGACCTCTCCTCCGCCAACGGTATGGGTAGACACGGATGCGTCAGGCACAATAGGTTGGGGTTTTCAATTAAACCAGGGGCACCAGGGTCAGGGGCTTTGGTCCCACTTAGAAATCTCCCACATCAATGTCAAAGAATTACTAGTCCCCTTGTATTTCCTTCAGGCTCACGGCTCTACTTTACGGGGAAAGTCGGTGGCCTTCAGAATGGACAATCTGAATGCAGTTCACTGTATTCAGAAACAGGGGTCAACGAGATCACGGAAGTTGCTAAAAGTGTCGGAAGAGATTTTTACTCTAGCCAACAGGCTAGACATTTATCTTCACGCATCTTATCTCCCAGGCGTAGCAAACGTCTGGGTAGACGCTCTGTCCCGGCGACAGAGCACTACAGTAGAATGGGAGCTCAAGCAACCCATTTTCAACCTAATGATTGCAGAGCCCTACCATCCACAAGTGGATCTGTTTGCGTCCGAGGAGACTCACAAACTCCCTCTATACCTCACCCGCCGGACGAGAACGCCGGCAGGGGGGCCAGACGCCCTAGTGACAGACTGGAACAGATGGAGCTCCATCTATCTGTTTCCGCCGCCAGACGCATCACTAATGTGCCACGTAGTGAACAGACTACGAGATTATCGAGGCTTAGTCTCGCTAATCGCGCCCCTGTGGCCGGCGCAGTTATGGTACCAGCAATTGAAGACGTGGTGCCCGCACCCGGTGTCGTTCCCGGTCGAGTATTTCCACTTAGACACGATTGGCAACCTAGCGACCTCGCTGACTTTTGCATTATGGACATTCAGGAGGCCAAGTGGCTAGCACCATATGGTAGAGATGTGACCAATAAATTAATAAATCAATATACTCAGTCTACGAAACGACAGTATCAATCACATTGGCAAGCCTTTACTTCTTGGATCATTAATACAGAACAAACTGTGCCCTCAGTGGCGTTAGTTTTTAATTATTTCAATTATCTGTTTGAGCAGAAACGTTTGTCTGTGGTAACAATTAAAAAATCACTTAACTGCGATTAGAGTACCCTTTTTAGACCTTACAGGTCTCTCCATACCGGTAGCGGAGGAAACCGGTTTTATGAGAGCATGTTTTAAGCTTCGCCCACCTCCCCGTCAGCTCATGCCTACTTGGTCTCTGGACAAAGCATTGTCTTTACTTCACTCTCTTCTGTACCAAAATACTGCAGATTTTGCATTACTCTTAAAAAAGGCTGTATTCCTTTTGGCTTTGGCCACCGGGAACAGAGTGTCTGAGCTGGCGGCGATGAGCACCACACCTAATTGCCTTAGGTTTGGTAGACTTAATGAATGTCTTCACATTGCACCTTCCCCAGGATTTGTAGCCAAGAATGAGCACAGTTCACACGTGTTTTCGGAGTTCACTCTGCCGGCGTTAAAAAGGGGAAAGGTGCACCATAATCTATGTCCAGTGCAAGCTCTAACCAAATATTTGAGGGTAGCTCCTCTAAACCCCCAAGGTGCTTTATGGGTAGCAAGTACGGGTAAACGCTTATGCTGGGGTCACACATTCACGTATATCGCTCCTGTATGCTCCCGTCAGGCGTGATCGCCAATTTTGTGTAATGACGGGCGTAGTCCGGCCGTGTATGCCCGTATAGAGGAAGACTATTGCACTTCCCGACATACGTACCGTAACGGGGCCAGTGTTACGTCAGACGTAATGTAGTCGTATGGAGCTACGTACATGCTTGCGACTTGCGTAAGCATGTCCCCGTTAGTCCGCCTGGGCTGCCCGATATGCGGGAACACAGGCCACGCCCATGGCCACGCCCCCACAAGACCTACGTAGCTGAGGCCGTACGTCTTGTGAGTTTGTAGGCATTACGGGGACCATGTCCGGACAATCGTAGGCACACCCCGTCTGTCCAAACACAGACAAAGACAGTCTTTGTCAACCACGTATGTCTTGGTTGGAATCTGGGAACTAGAAAAGGGCATGGCTGGCCACAACGTTCCCATTCCCACTCCTGACTCGGCACCATGAAGAACATCACGGAATACATCCTGGAGGAGTTCAAGATGGTGAACTCCCTAATCAAACCGGAGAACAGGCATAACACCCGGTTCATTCAATGGATTATTTCCTACATAGAAATGTTAGAACTGCTTGCAATAGCAAACCACATCCATGAAGAAGAAGAAGAGAAGAAGAAGGAAAGGAGCAAGAGGACAGTGTGGGTGTGGCCATATCTACAACGAAGGCCTGAACATGGCCATTATGAGAAGCTGATGTAAGAGTTGGCCACAGAATGTCCACAACTGTACAAAAACTTCACCCGGGTAGACAAACAACCATTTGATGAGATAGTGGAACGTGTCACACCCCTCATTCAGAGGAAACCTACATACTGGCGGAACCCCATTCCTCCTGGTCTGCGGGTGGCCATCACCCTACGTTTCCTCGCTACGGGTGATTCATATAAGAGCCTGCAATACAACTTTCGTGTTGCCCACAACACCATCAGCCAAATTGTTCCCGACACCTGCCAGGCCATCATTTCTGTCTACGGAGATCAGGAGATCAAGACACCACAATCGCCTGCTGCATGGAAGGAGGTTGCCAGCGGCTATGAGGAACGATGGAATCTGCCGCATTGTGTAGGAGCCATTGATGGCAAACACATACGGATCCGAAACCCAAACTTTGGTGGCACATATTACTTCAACTACAAGAAGTTTTTTTCCATTGTCCTGATGGCAATTGTTGACTCCAACTACAAGTTCATATACGTCGACGTTGGTGCCATAGGGTCAGAATCTGATGGTGGTGGCTTTGCACACACCAGTCTGTCTAACTTGCTTGAGAAACAGGACGCAAATCTGCTACCCGCCGAGGTCATCTCTACCGATCCCACTGGACCACCCACGGAATACTTCTTAGTAGGTGATGATACATTCCCTCTGCGCGCCTACATGATGAAGCCCTACCCCCTACGATCCCTCACGAAGCAGGAACGAATATACAACTACAGAATCAGCAGGGCCCGCCGGACGGTAGAGAACGCCTTTGGCATTCTTGACAACCGCTTCCGGGTTTTCCACACTGCAATATCTCTAAAACCTGAATGTGTAGAGGTTGTTGTGTTGGCCTCATGCATTCTGCACAACATCCTACGAGGCCGATGCCCACCCCAATCAGAGGTAGATCAAGAGGACCCACACACCCACCAACTCATACCTGCCGCCTGGAGGACTGACCCACCTGTAGGAAACAACATCCCACCCGTGACCCGCAACACTGCAACCATGCTTGCCAAGGCTCAACGCAACTACCTCAAGACCTACTTCAATTCCCCTCAAGGATCTGTGGCTTGGCAGGATGACCGGATTTAGGTGAGTTACATTTACTTTTAAATACATCGAGGCTTTGCTAGTTTGCTTTGTATTGTAATTGTATTTTTGAAAGTGCAGTTTCTCTAATGTTTAGGTTCTTCCCATTTTGTTTAAATTATATGTGTACTTAAATTGTACTATGCTTATTTAATTTTACATCTTTGACTTTCTAATTGCATTCAATTTTGCTATGTTTTCCATGTTACCTTTGTTTTGTACTTTATGTCTAACAGTTATATTTAATGTAAGTTGTCCATCAATGATTTTCATAATTAGTATTAACCATATTATCATTATTGCGTTTAAATGAATTATTTATTTTGTATGCTCATTACTTTCATTATAGATTTTATTTGTCATCTTATTAATCAACAATTATGATAAAATATTGGAAATAGAAACACACACGTCATTACACAAATACATATATTTTTAACAAATACACATTATTCAGTCTCATCATCCACTTCAACCTCGAGCTCTCCACTATCAGGGCCGAGGTCGAGAACAATTTCATCTTCAGGCGTCGAGGGGCCAGGCTGAGAGGGGTCAGAGTTGGAGGGGCCAGGCTGAGAGGGGTCAGAGTTGGAGGGGCCGGGCTGAGAGGGGTCACCAGGTGATGTGTCAGACGTCGAGGTGGCAGGGGAAGCCTTCCTGGCCTTCTTCACGCCTTTCTTCTGCATGGTACAGGCCAGGGCAGGGCAGGGCAGGGTGCAGAGGGTGACAAGCAGGGCAGGGCAGGGTGCAAAGGGTGGCAAGCAGGGCAGGGCAGGGTGCAGAGGGTGGCAAGCAGGTGGCAGGGTTGGCTTGTTGTTTGCTGCTCCGGTGTGGTGAGAGGTATGACGGGAGTGTCCCCCGCTGCTTCTTATATACCCCCCGTACAACGTTGCCGCGTCTTCCCGCCAACACGCAGTGCGGCGGTGTAGCCAGATGCGGCCGGATTTACTTTCACTTTCCCGTTTTACGTGAACATTATACGATTGGCGGGAGAAACTTACGTTTTACCTGTCTAGCTGCTACGTTTTACGGGGCTGCACCCGTAAGACGTAGCAGCTAGCCAGGTAAAACGTATGCTTTCCCGACTTTTGACATACGTGAGCACGAGCCACGTATCTGATTCGAAATCCAAAACATACCGGGCGACCTTGGCCGCACCAACCACCTCCCAGACCAGCGTGGCTACTCCCGCCATGCGTACCAACCCCCACGACTAGACACAATTTAATTTACGTTTTGCGTACTAAGCCCTTACGTTTTACGTATTCGGTTGCCAACTACCAATAAACCTTCGTACGGGAGCATACGGGAGCATATACGTGAATGTGTGACCCCAGCATTACTGAAACGGAGATTGGCTTCTCTTTTGGTCGAAGTCATTAAGAGAGTAATCCCGGCATTGTGGGAAGGGCCCACGATTTACGCAAATGGGCAGCCTCTTTACGTTTCCTGAAGAACTTTTCAGTAGAAGATATTACGTCCACACAGTTGTGGGCTCCTAATCATACGTTTTTGACTAGATACTTGTCAGTTGCTCTAGACAAACCTTCCTTACCATGTATAGCTTTAAGGCAGAGGGTCTAGGTGGCCCTTCAGTCACTTTTGTTTACTTTCAAGAAAAAAGGGGGGGGGGGGGGGGTGCCGTCAGTGTAACATAGGACACCCTAGACCCTGCCGGAGTGCAAGAGCTGTGATACAAATTATGGATAATGTGATATGAAATTTTTTCTGTTCTATTCAGGGCGAGAAATTGTGCTAGTACAATGTTAGTACAAACAACAGGGTTGTTATAGTAGTTTTAGCTGGGAAAGCAATTTAGTATTAAACAGTGGAGATATTTGGTAAAATATTTCCACGAATATTATGAGGTTATATGTGCACATGTAAACTTATAACTTTTTATTTTTGTCACCACTCGTTGAGTGGGGTGCCTTTGTAACTACAGATCTGTTCACAGAATCTCCAGAGTTACCCCTTTTTTTGTCAAGCAGGCTTCTTTGAAGCACGCACCTGCTTGAAACCCTTTTTTGTATATATATGGCCTGCGCCATGATTAAATATATTTTCAAAGTAAGAATACTATGTGGTTGTTTGATTATCTGCTTTTCTAGAGTTATGATATGATTACGAATGTCCCCCTCCAGTCTTAGAAATCAGGCATGTTCGTCAATGATGGAGGGGCCACTAATAAATTATAGGTTTGACTCCTGCAAGGAAATAAAGAAAACCTAATATTTAGTAGTGGCCTCGTAATCATTGACGACTGGGGCCCTCCCGACCATCCCCTTCCCATTCGTTGATGTATTAAGGATTTTGGTTTACTTGATATGTCAGTGAAGGAAGAATGACGCCTGAATCAGCGTCTGGTCAAAGATCCACACAAGTACATCCACGATATGATGGAAAGCTTATTGGATAGTTATTCTTATTTTCTTTTTGTTTTTATTTTTTACAAAGTTTTTTCGTAGTGAGAATCCAATTCATAATGACTGAAGCCATGAGTGAGGTCGCGTGCGCTCATGATGAAGGCTCCTCAGATTTTAAATGCTCTGCGCGGTAGATTCAAACTACGGCGAATTAGTGTTTGAAGAGGATGCCTTATGTAATAGGCATGTTCGTCAATGATTACGGGGCCACTACTAAATATTAGGTTTTCTTTATCTCCTTGCAGGAGTCAAACCTATAATAATGTATAAACCTATTGTTACCGCATGTGTAGTTATACGACTATTTGTAAGGTTCAGTTATAAGACAAATTTTAAGGTGTAGTTGTAAGACTAATGTTAAGGTGTAGTTATAAGAATGATTTTTAAGTGTAGATATAAGGTTATTTGTGAAGTGTACCGTACATATATAAGAACATAATATAGCGGGAAACTGCATAACGCAATGCGGCCCACACAAGGCAGCTCCCATTATTTGTGAAGTGTACCGTACATATATAAGAACATAATATAGCGGGAACCTGCATAACGCAATGCGGCCCACACAAGGCAGCTCCCATTATTTGTGAAGTGTACCGTACATATATAAGAACATAATATAGCGGGAACCTGCATAACGCAATGCGGCCCACACAAGGCAGCTCCCATTATTTGTGAAGTGTACCGTACATATATAAGAACATAATATAGCGGGAACCTGCATAACGCAATGCGGCCCACACAAGGCAGCTCCCATTCACACACAGCTCATATCCATATGAGAATCCAACATACGTTTATGCTTTCAACTGTTCCTGAGTTAATCACTGATCTGGGCAGTTCATTCCAACTGTAATTACTACCATTATGCTACAGTTAATGGGAGGCAGACCGATTGTTTGGTCTATTAATTAATGTATTCATATATTGTGTTTAGTTTCCTCCCTAGACCTCCATCAAGCGTAGGAAAAGAAAACCCTAAACCCCCTTCAAGATAGATTTGTACATTTTTCGATAGAAAAATATCCAGGCCAAAGGCCGATTCCTCCTAAATTAACAGGTTTGCTATCGCTCGTCAGGAACAAATCAACACCAAACGGGGACGAAGGGCGAAGGGCCTTTACAATCTCCCCTTAGGACATGAAGTATTCCCTATGTTACGTTAGAATTTTATGGTATGTATTCACCTGGCTTCTAGATATAGTATTTTATGTTGAATTATCTTCGGATTTATGGTAGCTTTTACTATTTTTGCTATACAGTGATCACAAGCTACATTTTGACCTGTCTTAGTGTATAATTATTGATCTATCTGTGTATTGCGATGTTTGTATCTATACATTTTTTACTAATAGGCTACTAGCTTGTTCTGCCTTTCTATATTGAGTTATGTGTTTATATATCGCTCTCTCTCTCTCTCTCTCTCTCTCTATATATATATATATATATATATATATATATATATATATATATATATATATATATATATATATTAATATATATATATTTATATTGCTGTCAATCAATACACCTTAGAACCTCATATGTTCTAAAACACCATGTTCAGGTTTACTAAAGCACAAAGTAAATAGTGGCAAATCCTAGTTTGGTAAAAGTTATAGAAATGTGGAATAGGCTACCTAGCACCATAGTAGGATTACAAATGATAGAAAGCTGCAAGATAAAAATAGATGGCATATGGACGATATGGGTTGGGTGTGAGAGGGATCTGTCTTGTGTGGCCATTCGGCTTTCTGCAGACTCCCATTGTCTTATGTTTTATGTACAATATATTTAAGAGTACAACATACTTGTTCTGTTATTAAAATCAATTTGACTTACCCTTAAAGGAAAGTACTGTATTATTACTCTACCCTTTTGTCTACCATTTTTATACTATAGTATTCTCAGTAATACATAGGCTATATTTGCAGTTGCGATAATTTGCTTACTAAAAATACTGTAAATGAACAACAATTGTCACACACACACTAATAATAATGCAATGTGGGACATAAAGTGAAAAACAAAGAGGTATATGCTAACGAATAAATGGAGGAGCGTGGTGGTCAGTCGACCTCGTACTACGTCACGTGCGCAGACCTAGCGTATTTTGGTAATTACCCCGGCCGACCTGGCGTATATGGATCTTGGTCATGCCTAGCAGAGACCCGTGGTGTCTAAGGCAGGCGCCACCGCCTGTGCTACTACAGCCAGGGCACTAAGTACTCGCACACGCTGGGAGTACCTACATATGACAATATTGCTATCACTATTTGTTTGTATAATAATAGAAGGCTAAGGCTAAGGCTCTTTCTCTCTCTCTCGCTCTCTCTCTCTCTCTCTAAATATAAATAGATATACGCGCGACAAACTCTGTAGATTAGCACACACACACATACACGCACACACCAGAATAGTAAGCGGCACTATTTTATAGGTCCACATTGTATACATAACTTAAAATGAACACAATAAGTTGCATAGATTGTTATTTTATAATCTATAATACACTTGTTAGTGATTGTTTTAATAAGAGCCCCGGCCTCCTTAACACTATACTTGGTGTTGGTGTCAGCGACATTGGCTTTAATTCTTATCCTTAGCCTTTCTATAACCCAGAACGTGCTCGAGAAACGGGTAGTCAATGTCTACATCTATTTCCTGATCTACTCATATATTTTTGTTTGTTCTTTATAAGATGTTATGCGGTCAGGATTAGCTCCAAGTTCGCTGGCACCGGGTATAGATTTTATGAGTTATCCTAAACGTTTATATGCATCAACTGTATTAGATGTTACTCAATAAAATTTAATTTTATACAGCTAAATAACTAAGAAATTTAATTTGTCTGAACGTTTATAGCATCTGAGGTGAAGACAGTCATCTTGGGGCTAATAAGTGATTGAGGTTTCCGAATGTTTGTGTGCGAACTGTTGTATGGATTCTTCCCCTGCCGCCTCTTGTTTTATCTCCTTTCATGTGTTTCTTGTTGATACTCCCTACCCTTTGGGCTGGCTACTGACTAAATTACAAACGTCAAATTAAGATTAGTATGCTGCTGTCACATTAGTATGCTGCTGTCACATTAGTATGCTGCTGTCACATTAGTATGCTGCTGTCACATTAGTATGCTGCTGTCACATTAGTATGCTGCTGTCACATTTGTTAAATGACTAATCATCAATCTTGTAATGGAATTTAACACGATGTCAGTCACGATCTTACACGATGGTCAGTTTTAGTTCCTCAATTGTTCATTTTTTACATTAACGACGTTGATTTAGGCCTAACTAAAAAGATTGGTAATTTTTCAAATGACACTAAAAATAGATTGAATTAGTGATCCTGATAACGATTCATGCTCTCCAAAAATAATTTGATACACTACCCGAATGGTGCAATACCTTGTCAGTTGATATTTAATGTAGATAAATACATGCAGTTTAGTGAACATTGGAAAATCGACAGAAATGTCAGGATATAAATTGAACAATATTTGTTTCGTCAATAATTACGCACCATATATCTCCCGTATGAGGAGATTCAATAGCTCAATGCATTCTTGTGATGTCCGATTTCATTACCCATCTCCCTTACTCAAGGCCAGGGTAGCCAGTAACCACCAGCTATATCTCATAACAAAAATATAAAATTTGTTCACCAATCTGAGTGGTGACAGGGGCAAGATGCAATATCAGTGGTATCTAGATGGCTAAATAACATGGAATTAAGGAACTCAATTGTTACAAAAGATTTGGAAGTCATCGTCAGTCGTGATATGAAACCAAAAAAACAATGCGACATTGTTTGAAATCAGAGTTTTTTAAATAGATATCTACAGTAAAAGCGTGAATAACAACAAACGTAATTTTAAAATTTCACCCGTCCTTAGTAAGGCTTCACATAGATTAGGTTTTTAATTTTGCTGTCCATTGTCTATAAATTGATTGGACGTTACGGTACAAAGAAGAATGTCAAAACAATCCAGAATAATAGAACATTAGAACATCAATAATATTCTAACGTCTGACGACTAAGGCCAAATGACAGGGAATTATAGCCAGCATGGGTTAGAACATTTAACAGAAGTAAAAGATTATTGAGGTAGTGAATATCATGAAATACATGATATGGTCAGTACAAAAGAAAGGGGACTTGGGAAAACATTAGGCTTGCCTATATTAGAAGTGAAAATAAAGTAAGTATTTAGTTGTAAGTGGGATCCACAAAGACGATGTGGAAAACGGACTGCTGCTCCGTGATAAGCATGCAACATTTTGGTAGATATGTGAAATAGGCTACCGATTGCTACAGTAGGATCAATAACGACAGAAAGCTTAGAAACATAATTAGATAGGCAAATGGCTGTGATGTGCTGATTGTCAATGGGATCCGCCGTGAATGGGCCAGTCCATGGTATAAAGACTAATATTAGTCTTTATACCATGGGCCAGTCAGCCCATGGAGTCAGTCCTCTGAAAAATTCCCTCTTTTATGATTTTTGTTTATGTTAATGTTTATGTAGGCCTAGTGGAATCAGGATGCGTATTTGGCAGTTTATTCAGACTAGCAATAATATATTCAGAGTAGAAAAGGAGACTATTTTATTCAGAGTAGAAAGGGAATATGAAAGTCAAAGGGTAAATATGACATAGTATGTGTCCCTATAATTCCTACAGAACCTCCTTAAGTTGTATAAACCCTCCAATGAAAAGCCCGATTAAACTGCCAAAATTAGTCAATCCTAATGGGATTAATGGTTATATATTTATTGATTCTCATGATAAACTGGTCTCTCTATTCACCAATGATAGTTTAGGTAAAGTATTATTTATTATATTCGCAAACAAGTTATATGCATTCACTAAGGGGAAGAAGTAATAGGGGAAGATCTATTCTATATTGCACAGATAGTGGCAGGTGAAGTCGCTAGGATGAGTTACTAAACCGAACGTGGTTGGTTTTTAGGTAAACAACCGATGGTATAGACAGGAGTGGTTAATGTGCATATTATATCAAGTCTATCTATCTATCTTAAAATGCCCCAGAACGAGAAGCCCACCACAGAAGCCATGAACGAACACCACACAGAAACACCAAAGGAAAGGTCCACAGAACGAAAGGACCAGCTGACCGAGCCAGCCATTTCAGACAGGCCCAAGCCTGCAGGGCTAAACAGCTCCAGGACACACCCATTTACCTTTTCTAAACTGACCATTTTCCACACCTCACGTACACTAACCCCCTCGTGTCCTACACTCCTAACTACAAAGATGATGAACAGGAATATACATTCATATTAAAAACACCCATGCCTGTCCCGACGTTGAGCCAATGCCAACACATCAGACAGCCATAATTATATCTATGTATGTTCTTGCATCCGAGAAGTAGATGTTATATATCTTAGAAGTTAAAACACCCACGCTGTCCCTAGACCTCGTATATCATTTTCCATGACGAGTATAGATATGTGTAACCCGTGCTCAGTCGCCCCTTGCATTGTTCCTCTAGTAACTAAGTCTATAATATTAACTGCCACCAGCATTGATACGACATAGCGGCACTGTCCTTGCTACAAAGATGATGAACAGGAATATACATTCATATTAAAAACACCCATGCCTGTCCCGACGTTGAGCCAATGCCAACACATCAGACAGCCATAATTATATCTATGTATGTTCTTGCATCCGAGAAGTAGATGTTATATATCTTAGAAGTTCAAACACCCACGCTTGTCCCTAGACCTCTTATATCATTTTCCATGACGAGTATAGATATGTGTAACCCGTGCTCAGTCGCCCCTTGCATTGTTCCTCTAGTAACTAAGTCTATAATATTAACTGCCACCAGCATTGATGCGACATAGCGGCAGTGTCCTTGTGTCGTATTGTGCCAAGTACAGATCAACCAGGTTTCATCACCTTATTAGGACGACGACTATAATGTCATCGTTCATCGATGTATGCAATCCTTTAGGTTAAGTATTTTATCCGCCATTGTGTTCACCTTTTTCCATTTACTTTCCACAATTGTCATACGTCTTCCCCTTGCCTCCTTCGTATCCACAGTCCACACTACGCCAATTTACTTCGTGTCTTACACCTCTTACCCCAACCAGAGATTATATAAGATAACCTGGTTATCAGTATCTGTCATAAGTACCCCGAAACAATAACTAAGTACCCCTACGAACTGCCGCTGTTGTTGATATTTATATTTAATAGAAACGCAGTTCCCAGGGCCAACTAATAGTATCCATAACCCTCGGACTGATCACATAACTCTATCTTTTCCAGACTCCTATACCACCCCATAGTTGCATTCCCCGGTAGCATTTGGCTAACGTATTCTACTGCCTTTTCAAACTTCCATATCAATTGTAGCCTAATGCCACCCCCACGCCCAGGGACCTTAGGGGCAAAATTTCCCTGTAGCCCTTGAACTCTCCCCCCCCTCTCATTAAGACACCCGCGCTTCTCGACTCTTGTCCGACCTAGCCTCTCTCTCATACCTCTTGAAGATCCTTGAATTGTCCGTTACTAACGCTCTCCAACCTTTTATATATACTCCTATCCAGCCTACCTTCACTTAGTAGGCCAGAACAACATTAGAACTTTACTAGCCCCTTGCATGCCATCTATTCTCTTACAACACATTCACAACCCTGCACCCAATGGTCGTCGGTGCGAGGCTAGCCGCCCCGCCAGTAACTAACTTCTATTGCCATACTTCCAGATAAATGTGGCAGAGTTAGCAACCCAGTCTCCACCATATCCAGCAAACCCTACAATTAACAACCAGCCGAGTAAAACCAGCTAGCTAAGGCACCTTCGGTTTTGGTATTAAAGACACTCACATCTGTCTCATACACAGAGGGTTATTACAAACACTGGTGATATGGCAAGCCCCTAGCCACAGCCGCCGGACGACTATATCAGAGAGAGGGCGCCCAGCTCCCCCTTTTTGCCCACCCGAGGAAGGAGACCCCCACCCCCGCGGAGGTATACCTGGCCCCTGTTTTGACTTTCGAGTCATTGCCAGGTAGCACAGGAATTCTTCCTATCAATGAACTAACCATGAATGACTAACACCTTTACTAACCTCTATTACCTCACAATAAACCATTTACCTTTCTTGCATGCTCTGATCACTAAATTAGCACCTCAGCTATACCATAGAATGAAGATTGAACAATCTAGAGAGACGCTCCTATCACAGCTGTCCCCATCCTCCTCGCAAAGTAGATCCAGTCTCTCTCCCCTAAATACGTCCAGTATAGCCAAAATAGTACCTCTTACTAAGGCTCAGTTATATGAAAATATAAAGGCTTCCTATCGCCCTGTGCCACAACTGTAAATACCATCTTACCTAGTCCCCATATCTATTGAGAGCTCAATTAAGTCCATAAGACTCGAGATCCCTACTGTCTACAGGGTCCAGAACCGAGCCTATAAATCTAACTCCCGCCCCCAGTCAAATCAGTTGAAAGCTAGACACCAACCAGGGGTCACTACCCTGCAGTTAATTTCTAGCTCTGCCCTTGTGTTGTTCCGGAGTGAGATCCCAGAGCCGGCAGACTCCGTGGCAGATTTGGATAGAAGGACCTGCCCACGTATTGAAGAACTTCACACATATGGCCCCCCTGGACGGCCGCGGAACCAGTCGTTAGCCCCCAACATCATGGACGCAAGATAACCAGGACCAGACCCATCAGATACTACCCAAGATTCCCTTTAGCAGTACTACATATTACTGTGCTGGTTTAGATTCACTAATTAATATTTCTACGAAGAGGCTAAGACCTTGCCCAGTGTAATTCATACTTAACCATTCCATTTGGGACGTACTAAGCGATCAGTGCTCTTTAATTAACAGGCGACCTTGACTCTCGTAATTACCTTATTCAGATATTAAAACTCTAGATATATCTAACGTTCGCCCACTGATTTGCGTTCTATGTATTTCTGAGACAAGGATATAAAACTTAGATCAGTACCCCCTGAGGTTACTAGAATTCCCGTGCTCTAAAATACGTGTGTCTAATCTAGTCTGTGAACTACTACTTGTGCACCAGAGCTACCAGTAATAAATCTAACAGTGAATATGAATCCATAAGTAACATTGATGGTCTTCGGTATATAAACCTGTGAAATCAAAGCCAGTGATCAGAAGATTAATACCTGAACGTTGGAAGTGGGAGACTAGGTTCCATCCAGATCCACTTATGCTAGTGTTGTTCAATTCTATTATATTGTCTTACACAAGTATTCTGCAGTGGTATATCAATAAACGTGATCATGTAACTTGCTACCATGTGTTTCTTTGTGTTCTCTATTCCTCATATCTTGTATTGTGCATGCAGCCTTATATACCCAGTCAATTTAGAACTCACATTACCCAAGTTAAACCTGTAGAAAAACAGGGCATAACATTGGCGGCAGCGGTGGTTCTTGATTCGGATAAAAGGTTGCATTACATTGCAAGTTTGGAACAGTAGAAGCATGGCAACATCGTGAAATCTCCAGCCACTCGCACACATTCCCAAGTATGATGTAAACACATATGATATCACCAGTTACTTAGACATAATAAAGCCAGTGTACGATGTGGTACTTCATAATGACCGCGAAAAAATCGCCATGGCAATTTTGCATATTATACAGTTGGGAGAAGCCGTTTCCCAACTTGTTGATAAGCCTACCTTTAGAGAATTTATTCACCAAATGGTGACAGAATACGCCAGAGAGTACCTGGAACCAGTTTCGATCCTTCGTGATCCGGACTTTAGATCCACTTTTGGGTTCCCCCGTCGCCCCCAAAATAATAAAAGTCGACGAGATCAAGTATGAAGGGGATATAAATGTGACCCTCATACAACTCTACAGATACGTGAGGACCACGTATAGCTATGAAGATTACGACCAACAAAATGAACTCTTATTCACCGCTTTGTTAAACATCCTCCCACCCCACATCACCGCCCATCTCGACCCATATGGCTTATTCGAAGAACATATGCTCTCCATCAGAGAAGAATGCCTACGCAGTTCGATGAATCCCCTATCCAACCCTTCAGCCCCTATCCAAGACTCCGTGCACCCTTCCAAAATGACTTCCGGTGAAAGTCCAACCCCAGTGAACTCTTCCCCCACCAACCCTCCGCAGCCCCCCCCAACAAGCCCCGTATTCTAGCTATGCTCCCTATGTAGGCCTACCACAACATATTTTCCCCATGACCCCAGAAATGTTCAGCTATCCCCCCACCAACAAAATTTACCTTGTGACAGTTTTCCGTCGGTAGCTTGTGACAGTTTTCAGTCAGTAGCTCCCTTCCACCCCCACACAATTCACACCCCTAGAAAACTTCGAAACCCCAAACTTGACTCGCCCTCTCATGTCAAACAAACTCACCAGTCCCAGATAACCTCTAACCAGACCGAGACTGCCACCAAGAAAATTCCCCAAACTCGTCCTTTTAATGTCAAACAAACCCACCAACCCCAGATAACCGCTAACCAGACCGTGACTGCCACCAAGAAGATTCCTAAAATTCGTCCTGTTAACAACCCCAAATCAATACATCAGTCCTCTACCAATAACCCCTGTTCTACACCTAACTCTTCCCCCACCAACCCGCCGCAGTCCCCCCAACAAATCCCGTTTCCTAACTCGCTCACCTCTCACCACCCTGACCCTCCCACACGCGCCGTTAATCCTCCCCTCACGCGTGACGACCTAGGGACCCAACCATGTTCCCCCCCTTCCCCCAGAAATGCTCAGCTATTTCCCCACCAACAAAATTTCCCGTGTGACAGTTTTCCGTCAGTAGCTCCCTTCCACCCCCCCACAATTCACACACCTAATAAACTTCAAAACCCCACACTTGACTCACCCCCTCATGACAGACAAACCCACCAATCCCATATAACCTCTAAACAAACCGTCACTGCCACCGACACACCCCACCCCTCTGATCCTCCCACACGGGCCGTTAATCCCCCCCTCATGCGTGACTCCCACCAAAGTGATTCCCCCCCCCTCATGCGTACCGAACACCTGCTCACCAGTCGGTCCCCCACCATCATGAGCCCAGCTAAACTTTCAACCTCCACCAATTCCCACCAACAAAATCTCCCTTGTGACAGTTTTCCGTCAGTAGCTCCCTTCCACCCCCCCACAATTCACACCCCTAATAAACTTCAAAACCCCACACTTGACTCACCCCCTCATGACAGACAAACCCACCAACCCCAGATAACCTCTAAGCAAACCGTCACTGCCACCGACACACCCCACCACTCTGATCCTCCCACACGCGCCGTTAATCCCCCCCTCACGCGTGACCCCCACCAAAGTGATTTCCCCCCCCTCATGCGTACCGAACACCTGCTCACCAGTCGGTCCCCCACCATCATGAGCCCAGCTAAACTTTCAACCTCCCCCTCTTCACCGTTACCCCACCCGCCCCAAATTCCCCCCCCAAAGATCCCGCTCGACGAAATACCACTCCCATCCCAATCCAACCACAAAACTTTTTCCACCTTGGCTAAACCCCAAAATACTCTCTCTCTCGCCCCAAACAACATAATCAACCTCTCAACTTCAACCACTCCTCGAAATCACATCCATGTCTCTCCCGGAAATAAAATCAGTCTAAATTCAACCCCTCTCAAACCACAACCCTGCCTGCCCAGACCCCCCCCACCATCTCCCTATCAAATCCCCACACCCCAAACCTCCAAACCACCCGATCATAGTAAACTCTCAACCTTCAGCCTTACTCACCCTTCCCCAAACCCCACTCACGACCACAACTCTCTACACAATTCAACCCCTCCCCAGCACCAACCTCTTCCGCAACAACAACCCCGACTCGACCTGCCCATTTCATCTTTAAAACCCCCCTATCACTACCCCCGACCGAAACCACTTAGACCCCCCCTCCAAAACTGGCCCCGGGCCAGCTCGCCCCCAGACCCACATTCCTAACGACAAGAACTAACGGTAGATCCACCCCTATATTCACTTAAAATCAGGATTGGTAGAGGAGGTGGGTCATGCCGGCTCGTCCACAGTCCAGCCTCCCTACCACTCTTGACCTAGATTCCTAGCTTCACTTCCCATTAAAATGTATAATTTTTTCATTCATTCATTCATTCATGATGAGGATATTATTGTACTTTATTATTTTTTATTTTTTTCAATTCCTAGGCGATTGGGCATGATTCTATAAATTTACATGTTTTCCATATACTGTATATACTATAGATTTGTTTTCCTTAGTCATACTACTTTTCTTGTTACCTACACTTTTCTGACTATCTTTTAAATTTGCTTTATACATTGTTAAACACTTTACCTCTTCTTAATTTCCTGTGTTCTTAATTATCTGTCCTTTCTTAAATTTACATGTTTTCCATATACTGTATATATTATTTTTTTCCCTTAGTCAAACTACTTTTCTTGTTAACTTACACTTTTCTGACTATGCTTCTTTTTACTTCACCCTTGAGGCTCGAGGACGAGCCTATAATGAAGGAGAGGGAAGTAAAATGCCCCAGAATGAGAAGCCCACCACAGAAGCCATGAACAAACACCACACAGAAACACCAAAGGAAAGGTCCACAGAACGAAAGGACCAGCTGACCGAGCCAGCCATTTCAGACAGGCCCAAGCCCGCAGGGCTAAACAGCTCCAGGACACACCCATTTACCTTTTCTAAACTGACCATTTTCCACACCTCACGTACACTAACCCCCTCGTGTCCTACACTCCTAACTACAAAGATGATGAACAGGAATATACATTCATATTAAAAACACCCATGCCTGTCCCGACGTTGAGCCAATGCCAACACATCAGACAGCCATAATTATATCTATGTATGTTCTTGCATCCGAGAAGTAGATGTTATATATCTTAGAAGTTAAAACACCCACGCTGTCCCTAGACCTCGTATATCATTTTCCATGACGAGTATAGATATGTGTAACCCGTGCTCAGTCGCCCCTTGCATTGTTCCTCTAGTAACTAAGTCTATAATATTAACTGCCACCAGCATTGATACGACATAGCGGCACTGTCCTTGCTACAAAGATGATGAACAGGAATATACATTCATATTTAAAACCCCCATGCCTGTCCCGACGTTGAGCCAATGCCAACACATCAGACAGCCATAATTATATCTATGTATGTTCTTGCATCCGAGAAGTAGATGTTATATATCTTAGAAGTTCAAACATCCACGCTTGTCCCTAGACCTCTTATATCATTTTCCATGACGAGTATAGATATGTGTAACCCGTGCTCAGTCGCCCCTTGCATTGTTCCTCTAGTAACTAAGTCTATAATATTAACTGCCACCAGCATTGATGCGACATAGCGGCAGTGTCCTTGTGTCGTATTGTGCCAAGTACAGATCAACCAGGTTTCATCACCTTATTAGGACGACGACTATAATGTCATCGTTCATCGATGTATGCAATCCTTTAGGTTAAGTATTTTATCCGCCATTGTGTTCACCTTTTTCCATTTACTTTCCACAATTGTCATACGTCTTCCCCTTGCCTCCTTCGTATCCACAGTCCACACTACGCCAATTTACTTCGTGTCTTACACCTCTTACCCCAACCAGAGATTATATAAGATAACCTGGTTATCAGTATCTGTCATAAGTACCCCGAAACAATAACTAAGTACCCCTACGAACTGCCGCTGTTGTTGATATTTATATTTAATAGAAAACGCAGTTCCCAGGGCCAACTAATAGTATCCATAACCCTCGGACTGATCACATAACTCTATCTTTTCCAGACTCCTATACCACCCCATAGTTGCATTCCCCGGTAGCATTTGGCTAACGTATTCTACTGCCTTTTCAAACTTCCATATCAATTGTAGCCTAATGCCACCCCCACGCCCAGGCACCTTAGGGGCAAAATTTCCCTGTAGCCCTTGAACTCTCCCCCCCCTCTCATTAAGACACCCGCGCTTCTCGACTCTTGTCCGACCTAGCCTCTCTCTCATACCTCTTGAAGATCCTTGAATTGTCCGTTACTAACGCTCTCCAACCTTTTATATATATACTCCTATCCAGCCTACCTTCACTTAGTAGGCCAGAACAACATTAGAACTTTACTAGCCCCTTGCATGCCATCTATTCTCTTACAACACATTCACAACCCTGCACCCAATGGTCGTCGGTGCGAGACTAGCCGCCCCGCCAGTAACTAACTTCTATTGCCATACTTCCAGATAAATGTGGCAGAGTTAGCAACCCAGTCTCCACCATATCCAGCAAACCCTACAATTAACAACCAGCCGAGTAAAACCAGCTAGCTAAGGCACCTTCGGTTTTGGTATTAAAGACACTCACATCTGTCTCATACACAGAGGGTTATTACAAACACTGGTGATATGGCAAGCCCCTAGCCACAGCCGCCGGACGACTATATCAGAGAGAGGGCGCCCAGCTCCCCCTTTTTGCCCACCCGAGGAGGGAGACCCCCACCCCCGCGGAGGTATACCTGGCCCCTGTTTTGACTTTCGAGTCATTGCCAGGTAGCACAGGAATTCTTCCTATCAATGAACTAACCATGAATGACTAACACCTTTACTAACCTCTATTACCTCACAATAAACCATTTACCTTTCTTGCATGCTCTGATCACTAAATTAGCACCTCAGCTATACCATAGAATGAAGATTGAACAATCTAGAGAGACGCTCCTATCACAGCTATCGCCATCCTCCTCGCAAAGTAGATCCAGTCTCTCTCCCCTAAATACGTACAGTATAGCCAAAATAGTACCTCTTACTAAGGCTCAGTTATATGAAAATATAAAGGCTTCCTATCGCCCTGTGCCACAACTGTAAATACCATCTTACCTAGTCCCCATATCTATTGAGAGCTCAATTAAGTCCATAAGACTCGAGATCCCTACTGTCTACAGGGTCCAGAACCGAGCCTATAAATCTAACTCCCGCCCCCAGTCAAATCAGTTGAAAGCTAGACACCAACCAGGGGTCACTACCCTGCAGTTAATTTCTAGCTCTGCCCTTGTGTTGTTCCGGAGTGAGATCCCAGAGCCGGCAGACTCCGTGGCAGATTTGGATAGAAGGACCTGCCCACGTATTGAAGAACTTCACACATATGGCCCCCCTGGACGGCCGCGGAACCAGTCGTTAGCCCCCAACATCATGGACGCAAGATAACCAGGACCAGACCCATCAGATACTACCCAAGATTCCCTTTAGCAGTACTTACATATTACTGTGCTGTTTTAGATTCACTAATTAATATTTCTACGAAGTGGCTAAGACCTTGCCCAGTGTAATTCATACTTAACCATTCCATTTGGGACGTACTAAGCGATCAGTGCTCTTTAATTAACAGGCGACCTTGACTCTCGTAATTACCTTATTCAGATATTAAAACTCTAGTGATATCTAACGTTCGCCCACTGATTTGCGTTCTATGTATTTCTGAGACAAGGATATAAAACTTAGATCAGTACCCCCTGAGGTTACTAGAATTCCCGTGCTCTAAAATATGTGTGTCTAATCTAGTCTGTGAACTACTACTTGTGCACCAGAGCTACCAGTAATAAATCTAACAGTGAATATGAATCCATAAGTAACATTGATGGTCTTCGGTATATAAACCTGTGAAATCAAAGCCAGTGATCAGAAGATTAATACCTGAACGTTGGAAGTGGGAGACTAGGTTCCATCCAGATCCACTTATGCTAGTGTTGTTCAATTCTATTATATTGTCTTACACAAGTATTCTGCAGTGGTATATCAATAAACGTGATCATGTAACTTGCTACCATGTGTTTCTTTGTGTTCTCTATTCCTCATATCTTGTATTGTGCATGCAGCCTTATATACCCAGTCAATTTAGAACTCACATTATCCAAGTTAAACCTGTAGAAAAACAGGGCATAACATATCTATTGCCGGAAGCCTTACTCCCCTTACGAGGGTGGCCATACACAGAATGCCCCCAAGCGGACCTATTCCCTGTGAGAGGGACAACCTGAGCCAGTTTAGTGAAGGACTTACAGGATTGACCACTCAATTTAGGATCCGTCCGACTCCGAGGCCCTCTGTGTATCTTGTTAGCACTATTTGTCTACAGTGGTGTTCGGCTAATCCATCCACTAACCTGCCTTACCCTTAGGTAAGCAGTACGGATTTGTATCAGGTTTACTCCCCTAGACAGGTTGCCAACCAAGGCTGACGAGTCCCATCCACCCGGATTTGTATAAGGTTGTCTCCCCTAGATGAGTTGCCGACCAAGGCTAACGAGTCCCATCCACCCAAAAGTCATGCTAGCTTAATAGTATTTGGACAATATAAGTAAGGAGTGAATTAGTAAGTTAGGGGTATTAGTGGATGAAATTAAGATGTTTTATAATGCTCGGTTAATATGAAATTAGCCAAGAGTCATATGATGGAAAGTATTACTCTGTATGATGACTATTCTATATATTTTATGTACAATATCAACTAGGACTAACTCGCATGCCGTGCGTTCCTATGCCTCCAACAGCGCAGTCTTCGACCCATGTGTGGTTGAGCTGAAAGTTTCCTTGTCTGAGAAAACAACTCTTGGTTGGGAGAGAGGTATCCTGACCAGGATTCGAACCCACTTACTCCAGGTATGTTTGGGAGAGTTAGGCAATGATCTCGATCATTTGCACGAGTGGTCCATAAATTGGCAAATGAGTTTCAATGTAGACAAATGTAAGGTATTAAGGATTGGAAATTGTAATTTAGATGCGAAATACAAACTAGACAATGTAAAATTGGATATCTCAGAGTGTGAGAAGGATCTGGGGGTGCTCGTTAGTAATGATCTGAAACCCAGAAAACAATGTATAAGTGTTAGGAACAGGGCAAATATAATTCTAGGGTTCATATCTAGGAGTGTAAGCAACAGGACTGCTGAAGTTTTCTTAAAACTATACTTAGCACTAGTAAGACCCCATTTAGACTATGCTGTTCGATTGTGGTGCCCTTATTATAGAATGGATATCGACCATTTAGAGGCAGTCCAAAGAAGAATGACGAAAAAGATACATTATATAGAAATGTATCGTATGAGGAGAGGTTGAAAGTCTTAGGCTTGCACTCACTAGAAAGACGAAGATGTAGGGAGACATGATAGAGGTATTTAAATGGATAAAAGGTTTAAATAAGGGCGATATAGATGAGGTATTAAAGCTAAAGAACGGTGACATAACCCGCTCAAATGGTTTCAAGTTAGATAAGTTTAGATTTAGGAAAGATATAGGAAAGCACTGGTTTGGGAATAGAGTTGTTAACATTTGGAATGCACTGCCCAGAACAGTAATTAGCTCAGAAACAGTTGCAAGCTTTAAGCATAAGTTGGATTCCCATATGCGTGATATGGGCTGGGTGTGAATGGGAGCTGCCTCATGTGCGCCGCATGGCCATATGCAGTTTCCCGCGATCTTATGACCTTATGTTCTTATGTAATTGGGGTTGGGTGTGACAGGGACAGGAACAGCAACAGACTATGCTGTTCGATTGTGGTGCCCTTATTACAGAATGGATATCGACCATTTAGAGGCAGTCCAAAGAAGAATGACGAAAAAGATAGTTGCGGCCTTGTGTGAGCCGATCGGCTTTTTGCAGACTCCCATTTTCGTATGATCTTACGTAACCACTCGGCCATGAGCGGATATAAAGGAAGCAACCTTTATTCTTATATGAAGAACCCCCACCAACTCGGCTAAGTGATACAATTTTAATCGTCCTGGTACTATTATGGAACCTCTCTGACATTATCAAAACAACTCGTGCCCAATAGTCAATACCCTGGTCAACAAATAGTCGAGCGAAATCAAGCCTAGTTTGTTTGTGCCTCTTGGTTAGCTTTGGCTTGACAGCTGGTGATCTATGTTTATATCCCATCTCCTTTATCTTGCGTATAGTTTCTGTAGAAGTTTGAAATTGCAAATGTTGCTTAGCTACCTCGGCGTTGGAGAATGGATGGTTACCATATACTGTTTAATTTCTTGGTCCTGTTATGAAGTGGTTTTCCGCTTAGCTCCACTTCCATGTCGGTCTGTCATTTGTCCTTCCCACCTTGTTTTGCCACCGGTAAACGTTCCGACACCCAACTCTCGCTCATCCCAACCATACTACCGCATTCAGCAGCCTTGCTGAATGGATGACTAGGTGTGATGTGGGCAAGAGAGTATTGAGGATTTTCTGATCACCTCAGTTTCCAATAATTACAACTTCACGTTTTTTTGTTTTGTTTTTTTTTTTTTACCGAAAAAGTTCGATCTGGGAATATATTGCGTGAAGTGTTAATGCATGGTTGGAGTGGCTGTAGATATGCATGTAATCTGTAATCAGCCAATTGCCGATATCTGGATTTTGAGTGTTTGGTTGACCTGTACGGTACCCGTCCAGCTAGTAATAGAACACCAACACTAAAAAAGACGTCGTAAGTGGCCTCTTATTCCAGAGGCCTATTTATACTGCTAGGTCAAGAGAGGCGCATTGTGTAAGAAGAATTGCCAAAATGTTTCTTTCCCGCCTGGGAATGGAACCTGTGTCCTTTTGACTGTGAACCAAGTGCGCTAACCAATATGCTACGGACCACTGTGTGTGTGTATGTGTGTGTGTGTGTGTGTGTGTGATTCTGTAAAATAGAACTTAAATTATATACCCGGTAAACTAAATAATGTTTAGTTATACTCCCATATATTTCCATAGTAGACAGAATTTCATCGAAGTTAGATTCTAAAATCATGATACGTTAACGATAATTTTCTATATTCTAATAGTATCTCATAGAAACCGTAAGAACTTTAGCTGTAGCCTATATTAATACACGTTCTTATCATTAATAATATTACCTGATGCAGATGTTGCAAATAGAACTACTTGTATAACCCAGCACTGCAAGATGATGCAGATTATAACATACCTGTATTATCTAAAGAGTGTTAATTAGATAAAAGAACACAATTATTTACACTTCATTGTTTTATCAGGGAAATCAGCGTAGAGTGTGGGTTTATAACACTGAACTTTGCCTTCCGTTTCTGTGTGTGTGTGTGTGTATGCGTGTGCTAATTAATCTACAAATAGTGTAGCGTGAAAATCAATTGATATTAACCTCAGAGAGAGAGAGAGAGAGAGCCTTCTACTGATACAAACAAATAATGATAGCAATATTGTCATATGTAGCTCCCAGTGTGTGCGAGTACCAGTGCCCTGGCTGTGGTATCGCAGTCGGCGGCGCCTGCCTTAACACCACAGGTCTCTGCTAGACATGACCACACGGGCTTGGGACGGGAGTGAAAACTAGACAGGTGCCACGTACCTAATTTTGTCGCAAAACTTAGTTGGGCTACTGTACATGCTAAGATTGGTATGCAGGATTGGAAACTGCATAATAAATTGTAGGCTTGTGCAGCATTCTTTAACTGTCTTCGTGGCGCAATGTATAAGTGTGTTGATTTTCGGTGTGAGCGTCCTGGGTTCGAATCCCCGGATTGCCACATGTGTTTGTTAATTTCATTAATCGAGTTTAGGAGTAAAGTTGGTTGGTGGAGAGAACATAATAATTCATTCTGGTTCAGGAGTAGTTTATAGAGAGGCCTTCCCTAGGGTTAAGCACCCCATTAATTACTCTTTCCATTCACCTATTCATAACCTCCGATAGTGCAGTTGGAATAAATGTAGCCTACATGCTAAGATTGTTATGCAGGATTCGAAACTGCATAATAAATCTTAGGCTTGTGCAGCATTCTTTAACTGTCTTCGTGGCACAATGCATAAGTGTGTTGATTTTCGGTGTGAGGTCCTGGGTTTGAATCCCCGGACTGCCACATGTGTTTGTTAATTTAATTAATCAAGTTTAGGAGTAAAGTTGGTTGGTGGAGAGAACATAATAATTGAAAGTAAGGCAGTCCTGATTCTTTCAACTCTCCACTATTAACCCGTTGAGTACCGTAGGATACAGTAATAAAAGTCCCCAGCACTGTGGCGAAAATGGCAGGAGAGACCACCTTTTCACCTCAAGAGATGAGGCAAGACTAGATCTCTCACATTTTATTTTTTATTTTTTTATAAGGCTTTAAAAAAAAGAAAAAAAAAAGCCTTGTACAGGCAGTTACAAGACAAATACATTACTGACGAATATACTCGGGCCTGGGACTGTGGAGTTACTTATCTACTGACGAATATACTTGGGCCTGGGACTGTAAGGGTTAAGAGTAGAACCTATTAACCCTTAAAGATCGGGGGCGGACTTAAGTCCGTCTCCAATTTGCAGCAAGTTAGGAGCATTATTAAGGCTTTTAACACCTTACGAGCGGCCTATGCGGTTTATTTATGTGTACCGCACAGCGGGGTGTTTTTAGCCAAAATAGGGCTGTTTACGTGATCATTTTCATGCCTAAATAAGACCCAGAACGTAAAACAAGTACCTATCCCTGAAAGGGCATAAACAGAGCTTTCAAATGACACCATAATGATCCTTGTATGATGGATAGTTTTCTTGCAATAACCGTGCAACGCGAGTGCAAAAAGCAGGTAATTCGGTACTTTCAGTACATAATTGAGTATGTAGCGAGTGAGAGAGGGAGGAGGGAGCTGAGATTTGTGTCAGTAGGTTCGCCGCGGTGGTCTGGAGCAGTCATACGCTCGCTAGTCTCCTGCCACCACTTGTCTCTCTCTCTCAGCCACATTACGTGCTGAAATTGCCACTCGAGTTATGTCGAGCGCCGCCACATAGTCCAGCTTTATTTAACTCGACTTATGTTGCTCGCCGCTAAATAAGGGTTAAAGGGTTAAAATCGAGTGCAAATGGCCGGGAGCGCAGAGGGCCAGACAGCCGACTCCCAGGGCTTACCGCCGTCCATTAACTCATGTTCCCTGTGTTCTCGAGAGGCCGGCAGTGTAGCCAGTAGTGAGCATAGCTGGGAAAAATATGCCGCTATACGCTAAACTCCCATGTTACTGGTATCACTGTATGAGAACCACGACTGCTACGTAGCTCGTTCTGGTCTCATTTTGAAGCTTTTAGCGCCTAGTTTTTTGCTGAATACACTTCTTTTCATGCAGATACTTGATTTATCATTCAGGAGGGCCTGAATATGCCCAAATAAGCCCAAAAAAACCCGCTAGACAAGGGTTAAAGGCGTCTATGTTAGTCACTGGCATGCCAGTAATAACAGAGATCCTTCCAATAGGACATGTAACCTTGAAAAGATCTCTATGACAATTGTTGGCATGCCACACAATAACACAGATCCTGTTAATAGGATACAGTTACCGTATCTGCCGTAATCAAATTTTGAAGTGTAGGCAGGCCTGGCTACTTCAAGTTTTACTACTGAAGGTACAGCCTATTAACCCTCTCCGACATATGACGCAATTTTGAGCCTATTAGGGATACTTTAAAGCCTTTATTACCATCAGGGTTTTTTACAAACCTTTATTTTAGTTACTTCAACCTCTGCAGTTGTCTTTGATTTAGATGTGGGCAGAAAACTAATTTTGGAGAGGTAATTATAAGAGTGAGAGAACTCTATTTCTTATTGCTAATCTGGCAACCTCTGCGTCATATATGTCTGAAGGGGTTAAAGGCTTCGATGTTAACCGATAGCATGCCACAATCAATAACGATCCCTTAACCCAAGAACTACGAAGGTCCTCAATTGAGTCTGCAGTGAAAATGTTTTTTTTTTTTACTTCTTTTCCCTATGTAAAAAAAAAAAAAAAAAAAAGAATCTCACTACAGACTCAATTGAGGACCTTCGCAGTTCCTGGGTTAATAGGGTTTTTGACTCCTCAGACAAGTAGATGTTCGGCATGCCGTTATATCCAACTAAGTGGGAGGGTAATCTTGAGGTTTCTTACTCGGTATGCCAGTTATAAGAAGCCTCAAAATTGCTTACTCCTCTCAGATTTTCCTGGCATAGTGTTGACGATTACTGAGGGGTAGGTTACCCGTTCACCCTTTGAAGGTAGCAAGGGCGCAGGCGCGCACTCTCCGTTAGGATAGAGTCCTTCTTGCTCTAACGTGAGGTCAATACTACTTATTTGATAAATAACTCAATGATAAGGGAGTATTATACAAAGGTGGTATTTTATATGAAAAGGGTTTAAGTGAAGGCTTATTCTTCATGTCCCAGAAAAGAACATAGTTATGAGGTTCTCGGGATAATATAACTTTTGTTTGTGGTTAAGGTTTCGGGGCTTTAAATTTTAGGTGGGGAATCCCGGGAACGAAGGTAACAAAGGAAGAAGTGAAGGTCTGGATGCGCATCAGGGTATTCAATATTATAAAGTATTCTATCAAGTTTACGATGAATATACAGAATTATATTAATAGGTTGGTTATCCTATTATCGTAGAAAAAGAAATAATGATGGTTCTCAATACTATATAAGAGTATATCTACGCGAGCACGTATTCCGAGGGGTTGGTATTCCCGGCTAGTGCATGTTGGTACTGCTGGCGAGTGTTTGTTGACATACGTTAGGGTGAAGGGAGAGATGCGCAAATGAAATAATAAGGAATGAAAACTTTGTGAAGTTTATATATACCTGCAGGAAGATGCGGCGAAGACTTCGACGACGACGGCGAAGTCTATGTGTTTTGTTATTAGGAATATAGTGTGGTAATGAAAAAACATGTGAATATATGTTGTGGGAGAAAATAAGAGAAGTGCTTCATCTATTCTATGTAACATTTGTTTTGCATAATTATATGGTGGCGGTATTATATAGTATGTTGGCATTCTCAGTAAGCACAATGGTATGAAAGAAATAGAATGTTAGACAATTTAAAGATTATTATTGTGAAGACAATAGGTCTTCATCAGAAGATTGAACAATCTAGAGAGACGCTCCTATCACAGCTGTCCCCATCCTCCTCGCAAAGTAGATCCAGTCTCTCTCCCCTAAATACGTCAAGTATAGCCAAAATAGTACCTCTTACTAAGGCTCAGTTATATGAAAATATAAAGGCTTCCTATAGCCCTGTGCCACAACAGTAAATACCATCTTACCTAGTCCCCATATCTATTGAGAGCTCAATTAAATCCATAAGACTCGAGCTCCCTACTGTCTACAGGGTCCAGAACCGAGCCTATAAATCTAACTCCCGCCCCCAGTCAAATCAGTTGAAAGCTAGACACCAGTGGTCACTACCCTGCAGTTACCTCTAGCTCTGCCCTTGTGTTATTCCGGAGTTGAGAGATTCCAGATCCGGCAGACTCCGTGGCAGAGAAGACTGATAGAAGCATCTGTCCATGTACAAGTCCTAACGTGCACCTTATAACCTTCACACAAATTCGTGGGTATATAAGTGTGTAGCCAGCAACGATCGTCAAGAGATCCGACTTGAGAACTTCCTACATTTTGGACCATCTGGACGGCCGAGGAACCAGTCGTTAGCCCCCAACATCACCGGAAGCAAGATAACCAGGACCAGATCTACCCATACTATTCAAGATTCATGTTGCTAGTACTAAGTGTTATAGTACTAGCTTGATACTCACTTATTAACTTTCTATAAAGTGGCTAAGACCTTGCCGAGTGTAATTCATAGTTAACCATTCCATTTGGGACGTACTAAGCGATCAGTGCTCTTTAATTAACAGGCGACCTTGACTCTCGTAATTACCTTATTCAGATATTAAAACTCTAGTGATATCTAACGTTCGCCCACTGATTTGTGTTCTACGTATTTCTGCCTTAAGAATATCAAACTTAGTTCAGTACCCCCATGAGGTTACTAGAGATTTCCGTGTTCTACAATATACGCGTGTCTAATCCTAACTGTGAGCTGCTACTTGGGCACGCGACCAGCCAGCAAGAGGTCAAATCAGTGACATTGAATTATACGAATATATTGAGGTCTTCCAGTAAAATAAAAACTTGCTAATTAAACCCGTGATCAGAAGAATATACCTGAACGTTGGAAGTGGGAGACTAGGCTCCATCCAGATCCGCTAATGCTAGCAGTTCCCTTCTATCATTTGTTTTGTGCGAATATAACTATCTTTCTATGCTCTTTATTTCTTTATTTCAATAAACGTGAACTTGTGTCGTGTTACCGTGTGTTTATTTTGTGTTCTCTATTCCTCATACCTTGTATTGTGCATGCAGCCTTCTATACCCAGTCATTCAGAACTCACATTACCCAAGTTAAACCTGTAGAAAAACAGGGCATAACATTGGCGGCAGCGGTGGTTCTTGATTCGGATAAAAGGTTGCATGATGTCACGGTATCGTGCCTGAGATATATATAGCTAGACATATTAGAGAGTCGAGGGGGGTGCGGGGAGAGTATAGAGAGAGAGAGAAGAGGGGGTGGGGACGTGCGGTCAGTAATTTGGTCAAGAAGGTTCTCGGACCTTCGAGAAGGTTCGAGAAGGTCCTAGATGTTCTTTCCTTTTCCCGCCAATTCTCCAAGCATACGCTTGTTCCAAACCGAGGGTATAAATAAAGCAGGAGAGGGGAACGCAGGTCTCAGTCCCCAGTTGGTGCCAGCGAGTGAAGTGCTTGTGAGTGTGGAGTGGCGACCAGGGTGACGCGGCACCCTCCTTCGACCATGTGTAAAGGTTAGTATATTGTGTTATTATATAAGTAATCTGATGTGCTAGACGCGGTCATTAATATGCGATAAGGGTAAATTCAAGGGAGGGTTAATTGTTTTGCCTGGTATATAGGACTCCGTTAGGCTAGTGGTATCAGATTAGTGATGGGTAATTTTAGGAGTGAGTTTGACTGAGTGTGGCTCAGTCAAGGCTCTAGTTAATTAAATTAGAGGGGTTAATTAAGTTAGTTAAACATTTGGATAGAAGGAACGAGTGGTGTGTGAACGTAATCTCCGATTCATTTTCATCAATTTGTGTCTCTTATTCAATAAACCGTTTTAATAGAATGTTTGTTTAATTTATCATTGTTAATTGTTAAATAACAGTTTTCTAATAACATAGTCCCATCGCGTTAATAATTGAACAGCCTCATATATCTATATAAATCTATATATATACACACCGTTAATCCTGTAAGCTGGCCGAACAACAAAATATACTGTATCGATCGGTATAAATATATTGGATAGGCGTGTCTTTGATTTGTATCCCGGGTAATTAATTAAGGAATATTTTCCTACGAGATCCTTTATCTTAGTGGCCCAATTTATATACAAATCAGAGAGGCGACCTATTACAACTGGCGACCGTGATCAGGACCAGTTTCCGATGCGGATGTGTTAGATAAAAATAGATAGGCATGGGCTAGGATAGCATTGTTGTTGTGTTAGAAAGAAGGTGAGCCGTGGGGGAATTTTTCCCTCCCTCCTTCTTCTTCCACCCGGGTGGTCACTTCTGACCGTGGGCTTGGGAAAATTCTAAACATCTTTTCTCATCGCTTGTGTATAATAATAATATTTATAGATTATACAATTTCGGCTATCGAGAAATAATTGTGTTCCATCAATTTTGTTTCGCTTGTATAATAATTGATCTCTGCTTGTTTGTTTTTTTCGTTAAGAATTTCGTCCGTGTGATTTTTTTCTTTCGCCATTCGTGCGTCGTACGTAAGTGCTGCGATCGTCCGATTAAATGGAGGGAAGGGGATTGGAATCTAATTAACTGTTGTCGGTTTTCATAGTTTTTTTTTTGGTTCGAAATTCTTGCGCAGTTGCAGTTATAGGGGTCATTTTTTTTTGTAGAGCGTAAACATATTTTTCTCCTTGTCTTTTATCCGTTGTTCCTCTTTATCAATTCCTTCCTTTATTCCTCCCTCACATAACTCGTTCCAGGGGTAACGAAACCGTGCTATCTTAACTTTCTTTTGTCGTTCGTTGTTCATCTCAGATTAGGCTGATAGGATAGGGCTGGCTAGTTTTTTTTGTTCCTTTCGGTGCTATTTGATTAGGCAGATAGGATAGGACTTGCTTTTCCTGGTTCCTTTCACTCTTCGAGGGTACAATGGCGTCAATAAAAACCATCTACGAGGAAGCTGTAGAGCTAGGCCTCACTGAGGAGAACCGAGAAGGCTACATAGATAGTAGAAAGGCTGAGGAGGAAGAAAAGAGAGAGAGGGAGAAACGAGCACAGGATAGGGAGGAGGCTAAGGCAGCGAGGGAACACGAGGTGGCTATGGCTGAGAGGGCTAGGGAGGCTCACAGGGAAGAGGTGGCTATGGCTGAGAGGGCTAGGGAGGCTCACAGGGAAAAGGCGGCTGAGGCAGAGAGAGAGCATCAAAGGAAGCTCGATCTTGTTAAAGCTAAACCAGGGGATACGGGGGTCAACGGTCATGTGGATGCTCCTAAGGGGTTGCCACGCATCAAGCAGCCCATGTATAAGGTGGGTGATGATATAGAACCTTTCATAAGTATAATAAAGATGAATGGAGATATAACACCAGTACTCTTCAATCCTTTATTGGCTAGGGTTGAGTACAGGAGCGCCGAGACGCTAGTTGGTTATGTGAGAGTCTGGTGTGAACTGAAGGACTTGCTGCCTCCACAGGCCTGGGTGCCAGAGGCGCCCGCAAGTCTAAAGTGTCTGTGGTGCCATATGGTGTTGGACAATAGTGGTGTATACATTATTATTATATCTCCCCCCCCCTATTGGCGTCCGACGAGGCGATGGTGGAGTCGGGCGGTGTAGGTTGAGTGGAGGGCGGTAGACGAAGCTGTCGTAGGAAGCGGCGGTTGCGGAGTGTGGCTCGCCCCGACCCATCCACCCGGATGGTATACTGGCGGTGTGGATGCACCTCCACTACAGTGCCAGTCTTGTTCCACCGTGTCGGGTTGTTGCCCCCCTGGTTCTGGACGGAGACCCGGTCACCGACGTGGAGTGGTGATAAAGGCCGGGCTGAAGCATTATAGTATGTGGCTAGGGCAGCGTTACGGTGAAAAAGGGCTGCCTCACGAGCTTCGGCCGAGAGAAGCCAGTGGGGGTGGAGGTGGAGAAGTGCAGGATTGCAGGGGACGTGGTCCCGTAGGGTCCTGCCGAAGAGAAGTTGAGCTGGTGACTTGTCAATGGTCGAGAGGGGTGTGTTCCTGTATTGGAGGAGGGCGCGGGCTGCGGCGTTGTTGTCTAGAGAGCCAGTGGGGGATGTACAGTCCGCGATGATGCGGCGGGCTGCTTTAACAGCCAGCTCGGCGCGGCCATTAGACTGAGGGTAGAACGCAGAGCTGACCCGCTGTGACACACCCCAATGTGCCAGGAATTCTTGGAAGTCCCCGGCTGTAAACTGGGGCCCACCATCGCTCGCCAGTACCCGGGGTGCTCCGTAGTGGGTGAAGAGGGTACGGCACGCCGAGATGAGGTGGTGAGCATCACATTTACCTGGTGGCAGGTAGAAGATGTGGACATTGCTGGAGAAGCGATCGACGTAGACCAGGTAGTGTTTGCCCTGGTGCTGAAAAAAATCGGCGGCTACCTGGTCGTATGGCCATTGGGGTGGGTCAGATGACATGAGTGGCTCTTTCGGCTGGGACGGGGCGTGGGCGCGGCAGTAGTGGCAGGTATCCAGGCAGTTGCGTAGGGCCTTGTCAATACCTGGCCAGTAAACACTCGCACGTGCACGGGCCTTCATGCCAGTCATACCCTGATGAGCTGAGTGAAGGGCCTCGAGAACTCTGGACCGAAGATGATGGGGGATGACTGGTCGTTGATCCATGAGGGCTACCCCGTCGACGGAAGTGAGGCGGTCTCTAACACCCCAGAACTGTCGTAGTTGTGGGGCGGTCGCCTCTCTGGAGTCCGGGAAGCCCTCGGGGATGGTCTGAAGAAGGGAGGTATACTCGCTGTCTTGTTGGCCGGCAGATTTAAGGTCAGACCATGATACAACTGGGTCAGGTATGGCGGCGAGCATGGTGAGGGAGGCCAAGGCAACTGAGTGGATATCGAGCTCGCTGGCGGCCGCACTATGCACATCATGGGCGTCCGCGGAGGGCCTGGTCGGGTAGCGGGAGACAGCGTCAGGGCCGCGGTGCCATTTGCCAGGCGTATGTTGAATGGTGAACTGGTATCGTAGGGTACGTTCCTTAATCTTGAACAGGCGAGGGTTTGGTATGTTGTCCAGGGACCGGTCGTTAAGGATGTGCAGTAGAGGTCTGTGGTCCACGACGACGACGAGGTCAGGGCAGCCCAGGACAAACATTCTGCATCTGTCAAGGGCGTCAGCCACTGCTAAAGCCTCGCCTTCGACGGGTGCGTAGTGGGACTCCGCAGGTGTGGGTAAAACGGGAGCCGGCGAAGACAAGTTTCCAACCGACCTTGCAACAGGTGGGGGCAGATGCGGTGGGGCAGGAACAATGTTGTTGGAGTAGGAGGAAGCCAAGGCCGGTTTTGCTCCAGTCTGTGGCGAGGCACGTGGGTCTGCCGATCTCGAAGGAGCAGACCCCTTCCTCAACCAGGCGTGTGATGTGGTCCTTAGATGTGGCAAAGGTACAGTCGAGTGCCTCATCCCAGTGGAAGGGGGTTTTGGACTGCACAAGTTCCCGGAAGGGCGCCATTTCCGGTTTGATGCTGAAGGCCCAGGCGACCTGTTCAACGAGACCAAACCACGACCGGGCTCCTGTGATGTCTGTGGGCGTGGGAAAGTCACGGATGGCCTTAATCATGGACGTGCATGGCTTAATTCCAGTGTCTGTGATGGTGAGTCCGGCGAAGTCAACTGAAGGGGCGGCGAAGGTAAACTTGTCAGGGTTGAAAGTGACACCGTTGGTTGCACAGAGGGCCAGGTAATCAAAAGTGTGCCAAAATGCCTCCTCGACTGAAGAGTCCCACAAAAGGGAGTCGTCGACACACTTCACCTTACGAGGGACAGCCTGTATGATTGCGTCGAAGCGTCGGGTATAGGCGTCGCCAGCTGCCAAGTAACCTTGAGGGGCCCTGATATACCTGTAACGGCCAAATTCCGTGATAAAAGTCGTAGCCTCCCTGCTGGATTCGTCGAGTAAAACAGCATGGTATCCATTCCAGGCGTCTAGGACCGTCTTACGAGTGCCTGCAGGGATGGATTGGGCCAAGTTGAATGGGCTCGGGGTGTGATGTGTCTCCCGAAGGCAGGCGTGGTTGAGTGCCTGCAGGTCAACTGTACGGCGGGGTTGTCCAGTTTTCTTGGCGACCACCACCATCCTAGAACACCAGGTAGTAGGGGTACCGATGGGGACAGGCTCAATAATGCCCAGTGCGACGTCCCTGTCGAGATCTGCTTTGACCTGGGCCTTCCAATGATGTGGTATAGGGGCAGGGGTGTGCACGGCACGTGGAGATGTGCCAGGCTTGATGTGGATGTGCATGGGAGGGCCAGACATCGTGGGGAGTGGGCCGCTGGTGGTGTTAAATGCAGAAGATGCAAACTGTGACAAGAACCAGTCACGAAGGTCAGACAGGTGCAGGTCGTTAGGTGGGAAGGGGAGGGAAGTGGGCCGGTGTGGTGGAGGGGTCCTGGTCAAGGTGGGTGGTGGTTGGGCTGTGTGGGCGGCCATGCAGGGGGTAGGTGTGGGGAAGTCGGGAGGGATGATATGTAGTGCCCTACAAGCTGACATGCTAATAAATAACGGTGACTGTGCCTGAATAATAAAAATATCATCATCAGTACTGTAGGGGGTGCCGGCAACGTCGGTGGCGGTAATGGTAGTCGGCATATAACCCAGGACCTGGAGAGTGTGACCCCCCACGGCCGTGATCCGTTGGTGAGTAGGCTGTAGGTGGTGGCGTTGGAGGCCCAGTGCCCGTAGTAATTGCAAACCAGCCACAGATACTTGGGCGCCCGTGTCAGGGTGGGCCGTGACGCTGGTGGGGTGAGAGTGGGGCGACATGGCAGTAGAAATGGTAATGGGCAAGGAGGGGAGCCGTGCGGGTGGTGGTTTGTTAACAGCCTGTTTGAGAGTACCAATGATAACAGCCGCGGATGAAGGTGAGGGCGTGGAGTGACAAACTGTGGAGTAATGGTTGAGTTTGTTGCACGACGGGCAGGTCTTGCCCCAAGCAGGGCATTTGGATGGGCGTTCGGCTCGAGAGTGTGTGGATAGGCCGCACCCACTGCACTGGAAAGAGGTGGATTTACAAACCTTGGCAAAGTGGTTAGGTTTATTACACGCCGTGCAGGTCTTGCCCCATGCAGGACACTTCGAAGATCGTTGGGCTTGTGAATGTGAAGATAGGCCACACCCGGAGCAACGTGTGGGAGATGAAGTGGGGCCGACGTGGGGAGGTGGTGGGGCGGGCGACGGGGGCTGAGTGGGTTGGGCGGGGGGCTGGATAGGGGCGGGGCGTGGGTAAGTACTCTTGAGACGCTGGTATGGTGATTTCACAGCATGTACCCCCGGTTGCATTGCCGTCTGATCGAGTGCCGCAGATTCGAACCCCACACAGTAGTTGATAACATCTTGTAAGGTAGGTAGGGTGCGGTCTTTAGTTAAAACATCTTGCTGAAGGGACGAATCACTAATCCCGATAGTCACTTGGTCCCGTATGTGTTCGTCAGAGACATCAGTGTGGCAACAGGGGCAGGTAAAGCCACAGTCCAAAGTGGCCTCCGTAATACGTGTGACGTAGTCCCGGATCTGTTCAGTAGGTTGTTGGAGAAGAGACCGGAAGTGGTGGCGAGCGGCTGCGCGGTTCCGTTGTCGGTGGACGAGTTGTGTGATGAGAGTTGCTAGGTCGATTTCTGGCAATGAGGAGAACGCCTGATTGTGAGCAAATATGGCGCTCTGAAGGGCAGGGTCGCACGTCTGGTAGAGCTCGATGGTAGCCTCGTGAGGTGGTAGAAGGACGAGCCGCTTGTAGACCTCCCAATCAGCCCAGAATTTGCGTAGGGCGTGTCCCGGCATATGTAAAGCGGCCTGGGGCCGCGTAGGGGCAGCCCGGCGGGGCGGGGCGGGGCGTGGCTGGGCTGGGTAGGAAGGGACTTGAGGTGGTGGTGGTGGTATGATGACGTCATGCGCAGAAGGGGCTGCGCCGTGAGGGTTGGTGCCAGCCGTACGATAGCCAGGGGGGGCATAATGGTCGCCGTAATACCGACCGTCGCTACCGACACCAGTGTGGGCCTGGCCGTCAGTTGGGGAGGGTGTGGGATATTCGCTCTTGAGAGGGTGGGTAAGGGGATTAGTCATGTTCATATGTAATAAAGACATGTGGGGAATAACTGGCATATGGTGGGGCACTGAGACATGGGTAGCTGGCATATGGTGGGGCACTGAGACATGGGTAGCTGGCATATGGTGGGGCACTGAGACATGGGTAGCTGGCATATGGTGGGGCACTGAGACATGGGTAACTGGCATATGGTGGGGCACTGAGACATGGGGAGATGTATGAGGTGTGGGTGTCTGTGTAGAGGGATGAATAAGTGTATCACTGGTGGGGCGTGAGGCAAAGGATGGGTCAGCCTGGTGGGTAACATTACTGGCCTGGGGCTGATGTTGTAGAGGCTGGTGGGGCTGGAGATCCTGGCGGGGCGGTGGTGGAGCTGTCGCGGGGCGATGTTGTAGATCCTGGCGGGGCGGTGGTGGAGCTGTCGCGGGGCGATGTTGTAGTTGTAGATTCTGCTGATCCTGGTGATGCTGTAGAAAGGTGGCGATACTCGATTGGAGGGCGTCGATCCTTTCATTCAAGTAGATGATGGATGGGTATGGAGACAGGGCATCGGGCAATGAAGGCTCGACCGGTTGGGAGGTAGATGTAGCCGGGTAGGGACCGCATGGCGGCAAGCCGGCTTCCACAGCGGCTGCAGCCTCAGCTAGGTAGTGCAGGTTCTCCATGTAGGTTCAGATACTGATATACACTGCGCCATATAATAAAGATGAATGGAGATATAACACCAGTACTCTTCAATCCTTTATTGGCTAGGGTTGAGTACAGGAGCGCCGAGACGCTAGTTGGTTATGTGAGAGTCTGGTGTGAACTGAAGGACTTGCTGCCTCCACAGGCCTGGGTGCCAGAGGCGCCCGCAAGTCTAAAGTGTCTGTGGTGCCATATGGTGTTGGACAATAGTGGTGTATACATTATTATTATAATAAGGAGGTTCGAAAGAACCGCAACGGCATATGCTCTTGACGAGACAGCCAAGGAAATACAATTCCTTTCACTCTTTGAGGGCCCGGCGCTCACACTGTTGAATCGCTTAGGGTCCGACAAGTCCGGTTATGGTGATATGAAGGCTGCGTTGGTCGAGGCATACGGGCTCACGGCACAGGCTGCCCGGCGGCAATTCGTATCTGCTAGGTTAGCTGAAAAGGAAACCGCTACCCAGTTCCTGGCTAGGCTTGAGGGTTATCTGGATGTCTGGGTAAACAAGGATAAGACTCCTGACAGTAGGGATGGGTTACGTGATCTCTTCCTGCGAACGCAGTTTGAGCTGTCGGCTCCGAATGACCTCGTGGCCCAGTTCAAACTGAGCAAGGTTACCTCGGCTAAGAGTATGGCGGCTGAGGCAGACGCATATTTTGAGGCCCACGGGAACCAGCGGCGGAGAATGTTGAACGAGGGCGGTAACAGAGGCAAAGGCAACCCTGACCCGGGCCCCAAACAGGCCCAAGCAGGGGCACACGGGAAATGGAAGGGTCAGGGACCTCACAAGCCGAAATATTACTCCAACTTAAAGGGTCAACAGGGTCAACGGTGGTCTGGAGATAACCGTCAACAAAGTTCGGCCGCTGCTTCTCAGACTGTACAGGCAGACAGCAAGAATGGGGTGCCGACTAAATCACAAGGCACGGCCCACGACTTGTGACTTATAGCAGGGGGTGCTGGGATGGGAAAACAAAACACAGGGTTCCTAGTGCAGCCAGGTAGAGTAGGGGGGGTATCCGTAGAGGCGCTTAGAAACAATGGGTCGTCTGGGTGTATCGTGCGGGACACTCTGGTCAAGCACCACCAATTCACGGGGCGAGGAATCAACGTTCGCATGATCGATGGTTCCACCACCACAGTTCCCGAGGCGAGGGTGGAAATTGAATCTCCGTTTCTTTCTGGTAGCATCACAGCAGCCGTAATGCATGATCCAATTTATGACTTGATAGTGGGGAACGTCCGGGGTGCCAAGTACGGACCCACGAGCGAGATAGCCACCCAGACGGGGGCCGCAGCAGTCACTAGGGGCGTAGCCAAGGCACGGAAAGACCCGAAGCCGCTGGCGGTCACGACTTCCTCAGAGCTCGCGGAGAGTCAGGATGTTGTCCATGAGCAGCAGCAAGACGCATCCTTGGCAAGTGTTAGGGCAAAGCTTGGTGAGGCTGTCGTTGAAGGTGATAAGGGGCGTAAGTCGTGGATTGCAGAGAAGGGAGGTCGGATCTACCGTGTAGTGCAGTACCCTCACTCTGAGGAGCAGTGGCAGTTTGTGGTTCCCTTGAAGTATAGGACAGCCATCCTCAGGATGGGCCATGAGGGTAGCCTTGGAGGTCACATGGGTAGGCAGAAGACGCAGGATAGGGTTCAGGCGCAGTTTTATTGGCCTGGGATCGCGAGCGACGTCCGCAGATGGATTCGCTCCTGTGACGTGTGCCAGAAGACCTGCGACCGAGGTCGAGTCAAGCCCGCACCGTTGAGTCCGTTGCCTGTCATCACAACACCCTTTGAGCAGTTAGGGGTGGACATTGTGGGTCCAATTCACCCTAGAGCCAGTGATGGGTCCCGATTCATCCTCACGCTAGTCGATTTCGGAATGAGGTGGCCAGAGGCGGTCGCTCTGAAGAATATCGAGACTACAACTGTTGCCGAGGCAATGTTGGAGGTCTTCTGTCGAGTAGGGATCCCCAAGCAAATACTGTCTGACAGAGGGACGCAGTTCACCTCTGCAATGATGGGGGAAGTACTCAGGCTGTTGTCTGTGAAGGGTCTGAAGACGACTCCGTACCACCCACAATGTAACGGGCTGGTCGAGCGCTTCAACGGGACACTCAAGAAGATGCTGCGGCGGATGACAGCCGACCAACCAAAGGAGTGGCCTAGGTTCATTGCTCCGTTGCTCATTGCATACCGGGAGGCTCCCCAGAGTTCGCTGAAGTACTCTCCTTTCGAGCTTGTGTATGGTAGGACAGTCCGGGGTCCATTGCAGGTGTTGCGAGAGCTTTGGGACGGTGACGAGCCCAGCGAGGAAGTGAAGACCACTTACACCTATGTTCTCGATCTGGCTGAAAGGTTGAAGTCAACATGTGAACTAGCCAAAGTCGAGCTGACAAAGGCGAGAGAGGTGCAGAAGTCTTACTTCGATAAGAAGGTGAAGGTGCGCAGATTGGAGCCAGGTAGCAAGTGCTTGCTCCTTCTGCCCACTGCTCATAACAAACTGCTGGCCCAATGGAAGGGTCCATATACGGTCATAGACAGAATGTCGGATGTAAACTACATTGTTCAGGTCGGGAATCACAAGAAGAGATTCCACATCAACATGCTTAAGGAGTACCACACGAGAGAAGTGAGTGGAGCTGCGATGATGGAAGGCTCGTGGAGGCGGCAGGTTGCTACTCCCGAGATGGCGGAAGCCATAGATCTAGTGAGGGGCCACTATACTAGAGGGGAGGGTCATATCACAGCAGCAGCGTCAGTAATCTCCGAAGTTGATGGTGATGGTCCCGAGACAGTCCAGCTAGGGCAAGAGGAAGATCTCCCGCAGGTTCGTCGGGGCGCTGAGTTGTCAAGTCATGATGGGCGGGAATTGGATTCGCTCCTTGGTAAGTACAGTGGCGTTTTCTCGGATAGGCCCGGAATCGCACGAGTCGAGAGTCACGCAATCGAGCTGACCAGTTCGGTTCCGGTACGAGTAAAGCCGTATCCCATTCCGCTCCGTCTGCACGACCAAGTCCAGAAGGAGATCAGGGAAATGGAGTTAGCAGGTATCATCGAGAAATCCTCTTCTCAATATTGTAGTCCGATGGTGGTTGTCAAGAAGAAGGAGGGCGGTGTACGCATCTGTGGGGATTACCGTCGGCTGAATGCATTGACCAGGGTTGATGCGGAGCCTATGTGCGACCTCCGTGCCATCTTTGCCAGGCTTGCAGGTTCAACGATCTTTTCCAAACTAGATCTCACCAAGGGGTTCTTCCAGATACCTCTGGATCCAGCTAGCCGCAAGATCACCGCTTTTGGTACGCCAGACGGGCTGTACCAGTAAACTGTGTTGCCTTTCGGTCTTATGAATTCGCCGGCGGTGTTTAACCGTATGATGCGTCAGGTCCTGCGAGACATACCTGGTGTGGAGGTCTTCGTTGATGAAGTTCTTGTTCACTCACAGTCTTTCAGAGAGCATATGTCAATTCTGGAGAAGGTCTTGTCTAGGTTGCAGGAGTACAACTTGAAGGTGAAACCTAGCAAGTGTGAAGTGGGCCAGAAACGGGTGCACTACCTAGGACATGTGGTTGGGGATGGCCAATGCGGCTGTCAGGGTGACAAGATCTCTAAGATTCGCGATGCTCCTAGGCCCACTACAAAGAAGCAGGTTCGGTCATTCTTGGGACTTGCCGGCTACTACAGGGAGTTCATTCCACATTTTGCTGCGTTGGCTACTCCGTTGTACGACTTACTAAAGAAGCATGCTCAAAACAGAGTTCCGTGGGGTACGGAACAGCAAGAGGCTTTCAACGCACTAAAGACTCAACTCTGCAAGGAACCTATCCTGAAGTTGGCAGACTTCAAGAAACCATTCATTCTAAGGACTGATGCTTCACAGGATGCAGTGGGGGCGGTCCTGATGCAGGAGGAAGATGGAGAGTTATTCCCCGTTGCATACCACAGTAGGCGACTCAAGGGAGCTGAGCTGAATTACAGCACGGTGGAGCTGGAATTGTTGGCGGTGGTCGAAGGGGTCAAGAAATACTACTTCTATTTGTTCGGAGGGGAGTTCACGCTCGAGACTGATCATATGCCTCTGACAAGCCTCAAGACCTCGAGGAATGCCAATTCCAGACTCATGAGGTGGACGCTTTTCCTGCAGCAGTTCAGCTTCGTTGTAAGGTACATTAAGGGTAGTAACAATGTCGGTGCTGATTGGTTGTCACGGTTGACTAATGATGCAGAGGATCGGGAGTAAGTAGCTTGTAGGTGCATATGAGAGGGTTGGGAATTTTTTTTAGAACAATGATCTGCCGCCCATTAATATTACAGGAATGAGTTGTCCAGGCGAGCTGGCGAGACGCGACGCTGAGCAGACCAAGAATCAGACCAAGCAGCTACAACCAAGGATCCCCACATCAAATCCCGGATAACCGGGAAAATCACCGTATTCAGATAAGACATTACTACACCCATTTACCCACGAATATCCCAAGTACACCATGTATTCAGACATCTCCTCACATAACAGTAGCTCAGCTAGTTTGTCATTGTAAATGAGTGGGTTTGCCACTAGAGTTAAACCTCACTAGGTGCATTACCACCAGGACCTTGTCGCTGGCCAAAAATGCGAACTCAGGAGTTTTCCCCTTTCAGTGTAATTTTAACGTAAATGTAGAGGGGTTTTTCTACTCAAGGGGGACCATTGCATGCGCCAGTGATTGTTAGACTCACACTACAGTATGGAAGACACTGTGAATGACGCTAGGTGATTTTAACGGAGTAAAATCAATTTTAGTGGGAAGGGATGTCACGGTATCGTGCCTGAGATATATAGCTAGACATATTAGAGAGTCGACGGGGGTGCGGGGAGAGTATAGAGAGAGAGAGAAGAGGGGGTGGGGACGTGCGGTCAGTAATTTGGTCAAGAAGGTTCTCGGACCTTCGAGAAGGTTCGAGAAGGTCCTAGATGTTCTTTCCTTTTCCCGCCAATTCTCCAAGCATACGCTTGTTCCAAACCGAGGGTATAAATAAAGCAGGAGAGGGGAACGCAGGTCTCAGTCCCCAGTTGGTGCCAGCGAGTGAAGTGCTTGTGAGTGTGGAGTGGCGACCAGGGTGACGCGGCACCCTCCTTCGACCATGTGTAAAGGTTAGTATATTGTTATTATATAAGTAATCTGATGTGCTAGACGCGGTCATTAATATGCGATAAGGGTAAATTCAAGGGAGGGTTAATTGTTTTGCCTGGTATATAGGACTCCGTTAGGCTAGTGGTATCAGATTAGTGACGGGTAATTTTAGGAGTGAGTTTGACTGAGTGTGGCTCAGTCAAGGCTCTAGTTAATTAAATTAGAGGGGTTAATTAAGTTAGTTAAACATTTGGATAGAAGGAGCGAGTGGTGTGTGAACGTAATCTCCGATTCATTTTCATCAATTTGTATCTCTTATTCAATAAACCGTTTTAATAGAATGTTTGTTTAATTTATCATTGTTAATTGTTAAATAACAGTTTTCTAATAACATAGTCCCATCGCGTTAATAATTGAACAGCCTTCATATATCTATATAAATCTATATATATACACACCGTTAATCCTGTAAGCTGGCCGAACAACAAAATATACTGTATCGATCGGTATAAATATATTGGATAGGCGTGTCTTTGATTTGTATCCCGGGTAATTAATTAAGGAATATTTTCCTACGAGATCCTTTATCTTAGTGGCCCAATTTATATACAAATCAGGGAGGCGACCTATTACACATTACATTGCAAGTTTGGAACAGCTAGAACACGAGAACATCATGGCGCAACCTACCCAAACTGCCATCCCAAATTATGATGAAACAAATTATGGGATCGAAGTATTCATGGACGTAATGAAACCCTTACTTGACGTTACTTATACCACGGACGCACACAAAATAGCCGTAACATTACCACACCTGGGAAAAGCCGTTTCCCTGGTGGCCTATCAAGTGCACCCTGACCTCACCTGGGACGAATTTCGCACAATAGTCATAGAAGCCATTAAACCTTCTTTGGGCGTTTTCGTGGCCCACACCCGTATCCTAGACACGAAATTCGAAGGCGATCTAGATACCACAGTGAGTAAGCTTGCCCAACACATAAAACATTCTTTCCCCACGTTGACCAAAATCCAACAAGAACAGCAAATTCTGGTCAACCTTGTGTCGATATTGCCCTCAGCAGTAAAAGACCATTTCCGGGTGCACGATTTCGTCGGATACAAAAAAAGACCTCATCACGATCCGACGTATTTTGGCCGTGCGCACAGAAGCACCCACCCAAATCGCAGCAATCAAGAGGTTTCCCACGCACCCGCAGCAAACCAACCACCAAGACCCCCAACAATGCCTACCCAGCCTCATCTTTCAACAACAGACCCACCTACCCTTCCGGCAAGCCCCAACCCAGTAGACCCCGGTTCCAACCGTCCCAGCCACGCAGAATCTTCAACCGGAACAGCAACTACAACACCTACCAAAGTAAAAACCCTACCTTAGTCATTATCAACCCCTATGATTTCCCTGCCTGTAATGCTCAGTGTGCCCTCCACCAAATTCGTGACTCTGCCAAACCTCGCCCCTCTACTCCTCGCATTTCTGTAAATGAAGAGGAGTGGGGACAAGAGGAAGAAATTGCCCCCCATACCATGACCTCAGACGATACCGAGGAAATCCTGGAAGAGGTAGATACCGACCCCCAGGATTTTTAAAGTATCCCCCGCCCACGATTGGCTCGGCGGGGGACGCCATAACTAGTCGCACTGCCCCCATTTATTACATGGCCAAAATCAAGGACATTCCTGTCCGCTTGCTAATCGACACGGGAGCTGCCAAGTCATGTTTGTTCAAATCTTACTATGAAAAACATCCCCGACGATTTGGCCCTTTGTTAAACACCAAAACAGAACTCATCTCAGCTGCTGATACTTACTTAAATCTCCTAGGAGACACTTTACCCCTATCAGTAACCACTCCTGGCCCCCATGCTCTTTGTTATCACACATTTACAGTATTTTCCTCCAACTGTAAACATTATGATGGTTTCCTTGGACTTGACCTCCTTCAAAAACTAGAGGCCCAGATTGACTGCGGCCAAAGGCTGATCTCATTCAAAACAAATTCCAGCCCAAAGCCTCTGACAAACCAATAACGCAGAAACCCATTCCCAAAAAGAAAAAACAACCTCCCACTCAACAAACCCTGATTCAGGGTTACCAAATTGCAGCTAGCACTAAGGTGACTCCTAAAACCTCCCCTTGCCCCGAGATCTCTCAAAACCTCACTCAATTCAGTAAAAAAATGCCTCAACAAACGAAAGAAGACAAGTCCAAGCAACTCCCCCTCGGTAATCCCCTCAATTCTCGTAACTCTGTCCAGAATAAATCCTCCCATGTTTTCAGGACAGACTCTGATATATGTAACCCTAATTCTATCCAATGTTTATGTACTCATGTTTCCAGAGAAAATGCCGACCGATGTACCCAACAATGTTTCCCCCATGCCCCCAGAAATGTTAACAACCCCAAATCAATACACCAGTCCTACACCAATAACCCATGTTCTACACCTAACTTTTTCCCCACCAACCCTCCGCAGTCCCCGCAGCAAATCCCGTTTTCTAACTCGCTCACCTCGCACCCTTCTGAACCGCCTGCGCGCGCCGTTAATCCCCCCCTCACGCGTGCCGACCGAGGGACACAACCATGTTCCCACCATGCCCCCAGAAATGCCCAGCTATTCCACCACCCCCCCAATCCCCCTTGTGACAGTTTTCCGTCAGTAGCTCCCTTCCACCCCCCCACAATTCACACCCCTAATAAACTTCAAAACCCCACACTTGACTCACCCCCTCATGACAGACAAACCCACCAATCCCAGATAACCTCTAAACAAACCGTTACTGCCACCGACAACGCTCCCCCCACCAACCCTCCGCAGTCCCTCCAACAAATCCCGTTTTCTAACCCCCTCACACCGGGCCCCACTGATCCTCTCACACGCGTCGTTAATCCCCCCCTCACGCGTGACCCCCACCAAAGTGACCTTGCCCCCCTTATAAGTACCAAGCACCTGCTCGCCAGTCACTCCCCCACCATCATTAGCCCAGCGGTAGTTCAGGATAAATGCCAAATTCCCCCCCACCATCAAAAATGGGTGAACCTGCTGCCCATACCCCAAACTCACATGGTATTTTCCCCCACTAACACATCCCCGAACCCCCATCGCTGCCTCTTACAACCTGCCATCATTCCCGCTCGTATCAACCACATTCTCGTGGCTAATATCTCAGAAGAACCCCTGACATTACCGAAAGGTCTCATTATAGGAGACCTCGAAACTTTCGATGACCTCCCCATACATTGTAACGACACCCCTACCAGCCTCCAATTGGCCCCTCTTCCTGAGACACTATCTGACCACCAAAAGAACGGCATGTACGACCTACTGCTGGAATTCAGTGACGTCTTTGCCCAACAACCCACCGAAATCGGACAGACGGATGTAGAACAACACATCATTAACACCACAGGCCCCCCCATACGACAACCATCCCGTAGAAAGAACCCCATACAACGTCAGGAAGAGGAACGCCAAGTCCAGGAAATGTTAGAGGCCGGGATTGCCACCCCGTCCATTAGCCCCTGGTCTTCCCCTGTTGTCTTAGTCAAAAAGAAAGATGGGACAACCCGTTTTTGCGTCGATTACAGGAGGTTAAATGACATAACCATTAAAGACGCTACGCCCTTACCCCGAATAGACGATTCCCTTGACTCCCTATACGGATCCAAAGGGTTCACCACCCTCGACTTGCAAGCAGGGTATTGGCAAGTGCCTATCAAGGCCGAGGACCAAAAGAAAACAGCATTTTCCACTAGTGGTGGCCATCACTATGAATTTAACGTCCTACCTTTTGGCCTCTGTAACGGACCCGCCACTTTCTCCCGTTTGATGGAAACGGTATTACATGGCCTAACCTGGGAAACCTGCCTAGCCTATCTGGACGATATTATTGTGTACTCTCCAACCTGGGAAGAACACCTCCTCAGGTTGAGACAAATCCTGCAAAGAATCCGAGCCGCCGGGTTGAAATTAAAACCCTCAAAGTGCGTGATTGCCCGGAATAAGGTAGATTTTCTCGGACACGTGATATCTGAACATGGTATTGCGCCAGACCCAAAGAAACTTCAAGCCATACAAAACCAAACCCCACCCACCACGGTTAAAGGAATACGTTCGTTTCTAGGTTTAGCCACGTACTACAGACGTTTCGTCCCCCACTTTGCCACCATAGCCAGACCCCTCCACCAACTTACCCGCAAAGACACCCCGTTCGCCTGGACACCTGAAAGAGACCTCGCGTTTAACACTTTGAAGCAAAAGCTAATCCAAGCCCCTATTGTCGTTTTCCCTGACTACCAGAAACCTTTCCGTCTTTATACCGACGTATCTCTGTACGCCATAGGTGCAGTATTAGCTCAATTCAGAGATGGAAAGGAACATGTGATAGCGTATGCCAGCTACACACTCACCCCACCCCAACAGAATTACGCAGCCACCAAGAGAGAGTGCTTAGGGATCATTTGGGCACTCAGCCACTTCCGGTCATTTGTGTTGGGCGCAAAACTCGAAATAATTACCGACCATCAATCTTTACAATGGCTGCGTAGGTGCGAACCAACTCAGCCATTTTGGTACGTTGGAGAGAGACACTAGAGGACTACGACTTTACCATACAATATCGTCCCGGCAAACTCCATACTAATGCAGACGCCCTGTCACGTTTGCCAGTACCAAAAGACCCCCCCACCAACCTAGCCGCCTTACAAAACACTCAATTGGTATCTACCCCCACCTCCCGACAGAATGCCCCCCCAGCCCCCTCCCTAATTCAATCTTGGGAAGCACGAATCAGACCCCCCTGGATACCGTTAAACGTCTTCAGGAGACTGACTCGCTGGGGAGATCAACTTGCCACAGACACTGGTCACATAATCTTGGACCCCACCATAGCCCACGACTACATGATTGCCATCCACGAGGGAAACGGCATACACCTTGGACAAAAGAAAATGTTAAAGATCTTCACAGACCAATACTGGACCCCCAACCCCTCCAAAATTGCACAACGAGTGACAGAATCCTGCAAACCGTGTTCATTGGGAAAGGATAGATCACGCACCCCAGGCCCAGCTGGTACCATTTCTGCCAACAAACCGTTCCAAGTCCTATCCCTCGACATCATGGGCCCGTTCCCTTCTTACGCTGGCAACCGCTATATCGTCACATTTGTAGACGTATATTCAAAATTTCTAATAGCCTGCCCAGTTAAAGACCACACAGCCACCACAGTCGCCACACTGCTTGCCACCGAAGTGTTCCCTATATTCGGCCTTCCCCTTGCTCTTCTATCGGACAATGCCCCCGAGTTTAGTGGACACGTTTGGCAACAATTCACCCAACAATGCGGTATCAAGATTAAACACTCATCCCCGTACTGGCCTCAAGGAAATGCTATCTGCGAACGCAGCCATCGCACCATCAACAACCAGTTACGTACAAGAATGATTGCTCTTAATACCTCAGACTGGCCATCACAACTAAAGATGATACAGTGGGGTATGAACACCTGTCCTCGGGAAGACGGTATTTCCCCTCATGAACGTGTTTACGGTGTACCCCCCCTGTTACTGCCATTCCACCACCACGCTCACCTTCCCTCCACCACCTCCACAATTGACCCATTGCAACATCTGCAAAACACCCTCCATACCGCCCAGATCTGTCAAGACACCAAAACTGATAACATCGATGACAAAAACCCTTTCCCCATCCATGACACCGTAATGATAGCCAACCTCCCTATCACCAACAAGTTAGGCCCTCGCTATGTCGGACCCTACACCATAATACAAGTCCCAAATGCCTTTCAAGTCACCATCGACTACCACGGCGTAACTCGCACGCTCCGAACTAGATTCGTCCGAGCGTTTAAACCTCTAAAGCCACAAGACATTACCCCACCCCACACGTCCGACCCTAAATTAAACACCCCTACTCACCCCCTCACTCAGGCTACGAATATTCCCATACAAACCCCTAAGGACCTAAGCCCTCCAGCACCGAACCGACAAATCTTTTCTCACCATACCCCCCCAACTAACCTCCACAAACCCCAAGCCCCCAATATCACACCCTCTTCCACCATGACACCTTCCTTCACTTCTGATAGTCAAGTTCCTCCCCAACTTATCCAAGCACAAAAATCTCCACCCACAACCCCGACCACAACAGAAACCCTCCCGTCTAGCCCTGACATACCTCCACCAGGCACCACAGTGAGAAAACCACCACCCCCACCCCAAACCAAGTACACACCCAACCGCACCACACAATCTACCTCAGTAACCTCACGCTACAACTTACGCCCACGACAAACATCGTTTAAAACCTCCAGAAAACACACCCTACTAACCAAGTTCCGTAGGGCTGCCAGACCACTATCCTCCTCCTCCTCCTCCTCTTCTTCTTCTTCGTCGAATTCTCCCCCACAAAGGGAAAGAAGACGAATAATCACCAGCAAATCACCAACCTTATCAAACAACACACGCCCCTACCCCCAACCCTCCAACTTAAATCTACACTCCTTACACACCCGTCTAGCCCCCCCCGCATCCGCCCCTTTCCCCTCCACGATCCCCACCACCCCACCCACACACCGACCAACCTCCTCATCTCACCGAACCCCCAACCCCCCAACCCCCTAGGAAATCCCCCCCAAAAGCACCCCCAAGAAAAACCCCCACATGTTATTTACCTATAAAACGTGCTTCCCCTCACTATAAAACATCGTCGAGCGACTCAAGTCCCACGACAAACATCTACCTTCCCACCAGGACCGCCAGAGGTAGAATAATCAACAGACCCATCAGATTTAAAGACAGCGATACAAAAATAACACCCCGTTCTGACACTAAGGACCCAAGCCACACAACACACACACCCCCTCCTTCCCACACACCTCCTTCACCCACCTTACCTAAACCGATTTTGCGCATTGCCTCACTATATATTCCCAACCTACAACACTGCCCAAGAAAACCAAATAAAACCCAGACTCACATTCCCCCTTCATCCCCAGCTCTGTTGTCACGCGTGAATCCCCTTTCGGTTAGTAACCCATTCACCACACTAAACATACTTCCTGTCAATCCCACACACCTCACTCCGACCCCCACGGGGGAAAGCTACAAACCATTCATACGAAAGGTTAAAGTAAAGACCCCCACTGGACACTTGGCCCGTGTACCACACCCACACCAAGCCCGGGCAGCCGCCCGCCACAACACAGAGGACACATTCTTACAGGTATACATTGACCTGCAAAAGAAACCTGACCGTCGCTCTCGTGTTTGGTGGAACTTTCTAAATACCCTGAAAATGACCCACCATCACTATGCTTCTTTTAACTTCACCCTTGAGGCTCGAGGACGAGCCTATAATGAAGGAGAGGGAAGTAAAATGCCCCAGAACAAGAAGCCCACCACAGAAGCCACGAGCGAACACCACACAGAAACACCCGGAAGAAAGGTCCACAGAACGAAAGGACCAGCCATTTCAGACAGGCCCAAGCCCGCAGGGCTAAACAGCTCCAGGACGCACCCATTTACCTTTTCTAAACTGACCATTTTCCACACCTCACGTACACTAACCCCCTCATGTCCTACACTCCTAACTACAAAGATGATGAACAGGAATATACATTCATATTAAAAACACCCATGCCTTGTCCCGACGTTGAGCCAATGCCAACACATCAGACAGCCATAATTATATCTATGTATGTTCTTACATCCGAGAAGTAGATGTTATATATCTTAGAAGTTAAAACACCCACGTTTGTCCCTAGACCTCGTATATCATTTTCCATGACGAGTATAGATATATGTAACCCGTGCTCAGTCGCCCCTTGCATTGTTCCTCTAGTAACTAAGTCTATAATATTAACTGCCACCAGCATTGATACGACATAGCGGCACTGTCCTTGCTACAAAGATGATGAACAGGAATATACATTCATATTAAAAACACCCATGCCCTGTCCCGACGTTGAGCCAATGCCAACACCTCAGACAGCCATAATTATATCTATGTATGTTCTTACATCCGAGAAGTAGTTGTTGTATATCTTAGAAGTTAAAACACGCACGCTTGTCCCTAGACCTCGTATATCATTTTCCATGACGAGTATAGATATATGTAACCCGTGCTCAGTCGCCCCTTGCATTGTTCCTCTAGTAACTAAGTCTATAATATTAACTGCCACCAGCATTGATGCGACATAGCGGCACTGTCCTTGTGTCGTATTGTGCCAAGTACAGATCAACCAGGTTTCATCACCTTATTAGGACGACGACTATAATGTCATCGTTCATCGATGTATGCAATCCTTAGGTTAAGTATTTTTATCCGCCATTGTGTTCACCTTTTTCCATTTACTTTCCACAATTGTCATACGTCTTCCCCTTGCCTCCTTCGTATCCACAGCCCACACCACGCCAATTTACTTCGTGTCTTACACCTCTTACCCCAACCAGAGATTGTATAAGATAACCTGGTTACCAGTATCTGTCATAAGTACCCCGAAACAATAACTAAGTACCCCTACGAACTGCCGCTGTTGTTGGTATTTATATTTAATAGAAAACGCAGTTCCCAGGGCCAACTAATAGTATCCATAACCCTCGGACTGATCACATAACTCTATCTTTCCAGACTCATATACCACCCCATAGTTGCATTCCCCGGTAGCATTTGGCTAACGTATTCTACTGCCTTTTCAAACTTCCATATCAATTGTAGCCTAATGCCACCCCCACGCCCAGGGACCTTAGGGGCAAAATTTCCCTGTAGCCCTTGAACTCTTCCCCCCCTCTCATTAAGACACCCGCACTTCTCGACTCTTGTCCGACCTAGCCTCTCTCTCATACCTCTTGAAGATCCTTGAATTGTCCGTTGCTAACGCTCTCCAACCTTTTATATATATACTCCTATCCAGCCTACCTTCACTTAGTAGGCCAGAACAACATTAGAACTTTACTAGCCCCTTGCATGCCATCTATTCTCTTACAACACATTCACAACCCTGCACCCAATGGTCGTCGGTGCGAGGCTAGCCGCCCCGCCAGTAACTAACTTCTATTGCCATACTTCCAGATAAATGTGGCAGAGTTAGCAACCCAGTCTCCACCACATCCAGCAAACCCTACCATTAACAACCAGCCGAGTAAAACCAGCTAGCTAAGGCACCTTCGGTTTTGGTATTAAGGACACCCACATCTGTCTCATACACAGAGGGTTATTACAAACACTGGTGATATGGCAAGCCCCTAGCCACAGCCGCCGGACGACTATCACAGAGAGAGGGCGCCCAGCTCCCCCTTTTTGCCCACCCGAGGAGGGAGACCCCCACCCCCGCGGAGGTATACCTGGCCCCTGTTTTGACTTTCGAGTCATTGCCAGGTAGCACAGGAATTCTTCCTATCAATGAACTAACCATGAATGACTAACACCTTTACTAACCTCTATTAACTCACAATAAACCATTTACCTTTCTTGCATGCTCTGATCACTAAATTAGCACCTCAGCTATACCATAGAATGAAGATTGAACAATCTAGAGAGACGCTCCTATCACAGCTGTCCCCATCCTCCTCGCAAAGTAGATCCAGTCTCTCTCCCCTAAATACGTCCAGTATAGCCAAAATAGTACCTCTTACTAAGGCTCAGTTATATGAAAATATAAAGGCTTCCTATAGCCCTGTGCCACAACAGTAAATACCATCTTACCTAGTCCCCATATCTATTGAGAGCTCAATTAACACCTTACGAGCGGCCTATGCGGTTTATTTATATGTACCGCACAGCGGGGCGTTTTTAGCCAAAATAGGGCTGTTTACGTGATCATTTTCATGCCTAAATAAGACCCAGAACGTAAAACAAGTACCTATCCCTGAAAGGGCATAAACAGAGCTTTCGAATGACACCATAACGATCCTTTTATGATGGCTAGTTTTCTTGCAATAACCGTGCAACGCGAGTGCAAAAAGCATGTAATTCGGTACTTTCCCCATATAATTCAGTATGTAGCGACTGAGAGAGGGAGGAGAGAGCTCAGATTCGTGTCAGTAGGTTCGCCGCGGTGGTCTGGAGCAGTCATACGCTTGCTAGTCTCCTGCCACCACTTGTCTCTCTCTCTCAGCAACATTACGTGCTGAAATTGCCACTCGAGTTATGTCGAGCGCCGCCACATAGTCCAGCTTTATTTAACTCGACTTATGTGGTGAGCCGCTAATTAAGGGTTAAGTCCATAAGACTCGAGATCCCTACTGTCTACAGGGTCCAGAACCGAGCCTATAAATCTAACTCCCGCCCCCAGTCAAATCAGTTGAAAGCTAGACACCAACCAGTGGTCACTACCCTGCAGTTACCTCTAGCTCTGCCCTTGTGTTGTTCCGGAGTTGAGAGATTCCAGATCCGGCAGACTCCGTGGCAGAGAAGACTGATAGAAGCATCTGTCCATGTACAAGTCCTAATGTGCACCTTATAACCTTCACACAAATTCGTGGGTATATAAGTGTGTAGCCAGCAACGATCGTCAAGAGATCCGACTTGAGAACTTCCTACATTTTGGACAATCTGGACGGCCGAGGAACCAGTCGTTAGCCCCCAACATCACCGGAAGCAAGATAACCAGGACCAGATCTACCCATACTATTCAAGATTCATGTTGCTAGTACTAAGTGTTATAGTACTAGCTTGATACTCACTTATTAACTTTCTATAAAGTGGCTAAGACCTTGCCCAGTGTAATTCATAGTTAACCATTCCATTTGGGACGTACTAAGCGATCAGTGCTCTTTAATTAACAGGCGACCATGACTCTCGTAATTACCTTATTCAGATATTAAAACTCTAGTGATATCTAACGTTCGCCCACTGATTTGTGTTCTACGTATTTCTGCCTTAAGAATATCAAACTTAGTTCAGTACCCCCATGAGGTTACTAGAGATTTCCGTGTTCTACAATATACGCGTGTCTAATCCTAACTGTGAGCTGCTACTTGGGCACGCGACCAGCCAGCAAGAGGTCAAATCAGTGACATTGAATTATACGAATATATTGAGGTCTTCCAGTAAAATAAAAACTTGCTAATTAAACCCGTGATCAGAAGAATATACCTGAACGTTGGAAGTGGGAGACTAGGCTCCATCCAGATCCGCTAATGCTAGCAGTTCCCTTCTATCATTTGTTTTGTGCGAATATAACTATCTTTCTATGCTCTTTATTTCTTTATTTCAATAAACGTGAACTTGTGTCGTGTTACCGTGTGTTTATTTTGTGTTCTCTATTCCTCATACCTTGTATTGTGCATGCAGCCTTCTATACCCAGTCATTCAGAACTCACATTACCCAAGTTAAACCTGTAGAAAAACAGGGCATAACAATTATTGTGAAGACAATAGGTGTCCATACTTAGTGTACTCAAACTAGTATGAACAGTCTCGATGTTACGTAATCTGGGTTGATGTAGCGTTACGTATCTTTCCGTAGTCTTAAGTTGAACGCTTCCATAACCTTGGTCGAACGTTCCAGGATTGGGTAGAATATATTATTCTATAATAGTATATGGGAAAGTATTGTAGGATTATAATTCCCATATATATATATATGTGTGTATTATTTAAGATTGTTTATAAGTATCTCATTGTAAAGAAGATGGGATACATTTTCCATATGTTATGCGCGTGCGCGGTATGTCACGACAGAGACGAACATAACGCGCTCGCTCACTCTCCAACCAACCTCCGTCCCAGCTACACACGCTAAGCTTTCTTTCTTCTAGTTAATTCACCAGGTGTTTTCGCTTCACTTTTCATCTCATATTCCATATAGTCACTACATCATCATCTTTGTTAATTAGCACAACTTAACGTAAATATCTAGCCTATCCCAGCCTATTGTAGCCTCTTTTCATACTTTGTTTACTAACCACTTCCAGTTATCTAGCCTATTTTCCGCCATCCTCCAATCACCAGCTGAGTTCATCAAAAGGTAATTATATTTCTATATGGTTAATACTTATTCAATATCAAATATACAGTCCACTTATCTAAATTATCCATATAATTGGTCCTTCGACCTTTCACTAGTTTGCCCCCCCCCCCCTTTTTTGTGTTGGTGGTGGCCTAGCCTACGTGGTTATATATTTTTTGTGCCGTATTTGCGTCTATCCCTCATGGCCCAGGGCTTTTGGCGTCATGGTGCCGCGGGTGGTGGGGTAGGGGAAGATTATCCTGCGGTGGTTGATAGGCCTGCGTACCCAGGCCCGATTAGGAAGGTGGCAATTTTGGGCCACTCCTACGTCAGGGATTTGTACGTGGACCAAGCCGTCCACAGGCCTTTCTTTTCCGTGACTCCTCTGGCCGCCCCAGGTGCCCGCGTCAGCACCTTGAGATCAACAGTAGCCTGGGGTCAGTTTTTAGTGCTGAAGCCCGACTTGACCTTCTTGGTGATAGGAGGAAACTAAATAAGGAGCGGGGTCAGTCCGAGAGGGATTGCGGAGGGGATTGAGGTCCTAGCTGAGGAGGTGGTGCGGCTCTCGGGAGGAGAAGTCCGGGTGATTGGGGTAGAGAAGCGACAGGCTCCACGAGGGGTCTCTACGGACGAGTTTAATCGCATAAGAAATGCGGTTAACCGATGGCTAAAGCGCCATATCCCCTTCACCCGGGAGCGCTATCAGTCGATGAATACCTCTGAGGCTGACTTCAGTCCCGACGGGGTACACCTCACGCACGAGGCATCAAAGCGTCTCTATTCGGAGATCTTGGCCACCTGTCGTCGGTGCTTTATGCAAGACGAATTTGCCATGGTTGCCAGGTCATACGACGAGATGTTTGCCCACCATGACGTTAGAGTTGATCAACACAATCAGTATAGCCTGGAATAGTAAGCCTTCAAATCGGTACAGTATATTAATTAAATTTTGATTGTAAAACCTTTAGGTCCAAATTATAACACTTGATTGGCACTAAGATTAAAATCATCCATACTGTATTGTATAATAATTTCAAAAGGTAAGGTTATTCAATTCTATATCAAATTTATACTGTCCAATAACTTCTTTATAAATTCACATGTCATTCTAAATTATTCTCTCGTCGTGTGCCCTGGAGGCGGGGTACTATGATAGCTGATAGGCTGAGTGTGTGTTAATCCAACTCAAACCTTTTTTTCCTTGTGACTTCTTGAGATGAATTTTTCTTGTGTACAATTTTCACATTTATTAAATTAATAATATAGAATTAGCGGTACCCAGTGAGTTTAGCCTGTTTCAATTACCCTATAGGCTCACACTCTTTTTTACTTTATTATAACTTTAAACGGTACTGCTCTTTTTGACATCTGGAGACTTTTGGCCTATACTGTATTGTACTAAATTTCCCTCCCGACTTTTCTTAACTTATGGCGTAATGAATCTATAATTTCATAACTATTACGTAAGGAGTTAAATTGAAAAGCTCCAGATTGCTTGTCTACATAGCGCACAATTCTTATTCCGCATTTTTGTGAGGGTGTTTTATTTTCGGCTCACGATTTAATTTGATTTCTCGGAGTACTGTATTGTTAGCCGCAACTTGTTCGGTCTGGCATTATTAATTTGATTTAACGTAATTAGAATTCCTTCCTCTATAATTATGGCTAAAAGTGTACAAAAGCGTCGGGCTGGACTTAAGGGCTCTTTGACGGTCTTGACCTCTGATATTGACGAATTCCTTGATTCGGCGTCTAGAGTGGGGGTGGAGGCCAGGTTGCTCAGTATTCAAAAGCAACTTGACAAGTATGAGGTCACACAGGAGGACCTGGCCGACACATACGAGGATGCCGAGTATATCGAGGTGATCAGAGAGGATACCCTATATATGGAGGGCATACAAGTAATCGTTGCCACACTGAAGGGGATCCTGATTACAGAGGTCAAGAAGGAGGTCAAGAAAGAGCCAAAGAAATCCGCAGTCAAATTACCACATCTTACTCTTCCAAAATTTGAAGGTGATGCCACCATGTGGTCGGGATTTTGGGAGATGTTCAAGTGTATCATCCATGACAATCCCGACCTAACAGATATACAACGCTTCACCTATCTAAAGGGTCAGCTTCAGGGTGATGCACATAAGCTAGTCGAAGGATTCATTATCGAAAGTGCAAGCTATGCCCCAGCAATTGAGCTCCTGCAAGAGACATATGGGCATCCAGATCGAATCAAGGCAGCTTATGTTACCAAATTCAATCAATTAGTGTCACCCAAACACCAAACAGCTGACCTGAAGGACTTCTATGCCAATACAGAGAGTGTGATGAGGTCAATCATTAGCCATGGTATTTGTCTGGAGGAATTTTGTGTGGTGACTCTTGTCAATAAGTTACCATCACCACTAAAAGAAACCATAAAACGGGAAATGGGAGACTCGAGCCTGGATTATAAGAAATTCACTCATTGCCTCCAGGCTGAAGTGTACAATATGGCGGGTCAAGACAGAGTAGGGGGTACACCCATGGCTACGGCAACATTTACCGCCCAGAGTGAGTACAGGAAATTCAACTGTGTTCTGTGTAGTGGCACCAATCATTTATGGTACAAGTGTATGAAGTATAAGACAGGGCCTCTTAAAGTGAAAAGAGCCCGTCAACTACGTCTCTGCACTGGGTGCTTGTCAAAAGACCATGGCCATTCGGGTTGTACTAATCCTAACATAAGAAGCTGCAAGTTTTGTAAGGGCAAACACTTTCATTCCCTGTGTACACAAAAACAAGGGAAAGAAAGTAGACCAGCGGAGGATAACACCAAGAGAGAGCATACTGCTGCTACTTCAACTACAATGTCCGTTGCCACAGGTAAAAATACAGTAATCTTGCCCACCGTACAGCTGCCGGTAAAGGGTAAGGATAATAATTGTGTTAAAATCAGATCGCTACTTGACCAATGTTCTCAGAGGACCTTTGTGAAGTCTTCTGTTCTATCCTCCCTTTCCTACATTTCTAAAGGAACTGAGGAGTTATGTCTTCACGGATTTACCGGGAAACAGGCCTCTAGGGAATATAAAGTTGTGGCACTGCAATACAAACACAGAGGTAAATTTCATCATCTAGACGCAATAGTGGTTGATGAATTGCCAGACCATAAAGGTGAAATTGACCTAAAGTCTAAACTGGTTAGTTTACAAAGTAAAGGCATAAAATTAGCCGATCCTCACGCAACGGACACAGATCAGCTGGAGCTGCTCATCGGAGCGGATCATTACTACGATATAGTGCGACCTGGGTATAAAAGGTCAGGTAGCCTAATTCTGCTTCCTACCAAGTACGGGTACGCCATCAGTGGTTCATATGTGACACAGCCTACAAGCTCCAGCACAGAAGTAATTACTGTATTGAAAGTAGCAGTAACACCAATGGACGAATACATATCCACTGGCAATATTCCACCATGCAAAAATGACTTAAATGTTTTGTGGGAATTAGATCATATCGGGATAACCCCTAAGGAATATTCACTGGTTGAGCGTCAAGCACTATCATCGTACGAGGATACCGTTACCTACGATCCCGACAGCCAACAGTATAAAGTGAGACTGCCCTGGAACAATTCCAAGGATCAGCTGCCATCTAACAAGGGCTTGGCCATAGGCCGTCTTCGGGGACTTCAGAAAAGATTCCTCAAGGAGCCTGACTTTTGCGAGGAATACTCAAAAGTCATAAAGGAACAGGTGTCTCGGGGTTTTATCGAAGAGGTGCCTTTTGATAAATCGGATACCGGGCATTACTTGGCTCATCATGGTGTAGTCAAGGAGAGCAAAACTACGCCAGTGCGTATTGTCTTCGACTGTTCCGCCAAGATGAGTGAACGTCATCCTAGTCTTAATGACTGCCTGTACACTGGACCCTCACTGGTGCCAGATTTGGCGCAGGTTTTGCTTCGGTTTCGACTCGGTAAGTATGCCTGGGTGTCTGATATTGAGAAGGCATTTCTCATGTTAAGACTCCATGAAGACGACCAGGACTATACGCGATTTATGTGGCCCAAGTATCCGAGGCAACTGAATTCTCCCCTAATTTGTTACCGGTTCCGGGCAGTTTTATTTGGAGCGACTTGTTCCCAATTCCTTTTAAACGCCACCATTTTGAAACATTTGTCTTATGTCAGTGCAGATCCGCAGATTATTCATCAGATTCGGTCAGGGTTGTATATAGACAATTTACTGGGTACAGGAAATGAAGAAGATTTCCTGGTTGATACCTACGCTGTAGTCCGAGAGATTATGAATGACGCCCATCTACATTTGCGTGAATGGGCGACTAATAATTCTGTTTTGCGGACTGTACTCCAACGGGATGGGGTGGCGGCTGTACAGCAGGAACATGTTAGAGTGCTAGGGTTGTTTTGGAATACGGACACCGATACCCTCTCATTCGGCGTTCAGTACGCGCAATATTCGCAGATTACAAAACGAATTTGCTTGAGTATGACCGCTAAACTTTTTGACCCCTTGGGGATAGTTCTACCGGTGTCGATCAAATCGAGATTATTCCTTCAGCAATTATGGAGGATAAAATTAGGATGGGATGAAGTTTTGACTGGCGATCTGGTTCAGGAGTGGGATGACATTATTTCGGATCTTCGTCTCTGTAAGGGTTTTAATTTTCCTCGGAGAGTTGTCATGGACCATCCTGTTTCCATTCATGCCTTCTCAGACGCTAGCAAGGTCGCGTACGGCACCGCCATATACTTTGTTGACACAAGTGGCAGCCGTCTCGTCATAGCGAAGGCGAAAGTCGCCCCGATCAAATCCCTTTCCATCCCAAAATTAGAGCTGACTGCAGTTCTGTTGGCTGCTAGACTCGTTCACTTTGTAGAGGAAACCTTTAAAAATTTGCTAAATGTCTCAGAGATTGTTGTATGGAGTGACAGCCAAATTACGCTCTACTGGTTACATAGCCGTAAGAAGCTACCAGTGTACGTCACCAACCGTGTCGACGAAATTCGTAACCTGCTCCCGACCGCACGGTTCCGGTATGTGTCTACCAAAGAGAATCCAAGTGATTGCATTACTCGTGGTGTATCTGCTAAATTTCTCAAATCTTCTGCGTTGTGGTGGAATGGCCCATGCTGGCTTAATGATCCCAACGAATGGCCAGAAAATATAGATTTGAGCGAGCAACACACTGCTATTGTGGCACCGGTAATTGACTCGGTGCCTGACGAAGACACACGGTTATGGGAGTGGGATAGATTCAGCAGCTATGAAAAGTTACAACGTGTTACAGTATGGGTGATACGATTTGTAGAAAATGTAAAAGCAAAAATTAAAGGCACACCGTCCACAGGTAGTGCTTACCTCAATGTGAAGGAGATCAGAATTGCAGATCAATTATTACATAAGCTCTGTCAACAAGAAATATATACGCAGGAATATAAATTACTGGTTAAGGGAACAAAGTCTAGGAATAACCTGATCAACCAATTGGGCTTACACTTGAAGGGGGACTTGATACATTGCGGAGGCAGATTACGATTGGCAGCCCTCTCTGAGGCAAGTAAGTATCCAATACTACTGCCCCCCAATCATCCCTTCACCCATCTTATCATAGATAGGTGTCACCGACTCTGTTGTCATTATGGGGTTGGTCATATAGTCACCTATGTAAGACAACGATGGTGGGTGCCTAGAATCAGGCAGGTGGTCAAGAAAGTCCTTCGCAAATGCTTAAAGTGTAGAAGAGTACAGGGAACACATTATGATCCCGTCGGAATTCCTCCCTTACCAAACCTGCGAACTACCCCAGGTGACCCTTACAAAGTTACCGGGGTTGACTACAGTGGAGCAATCCCTGTGAAAGATTCACCCAATCTTAAGGTGTACATGATACTTTTCACTTGTGCTGTTACCAGGGCAATTCACCTGGAACTGGTCACCAACCTCACTTGTGATAGCTTCCTACATGCCTTCCGAAGATTCTGCAGTAGACAGGGATATCCACGTATCATGCTGAGTGACAATGCAAAGACATTCATAGGGGCATCTACATATCTCAAAGAAGTGAGCAACAATCCTAAGATTCAGACCTGCCTAGCGGATGTAAAATGCGAATGGCGTTTCATTCCCGCCAGAGCGCCTTGGTTTGGCGCCATATGGGAGAGAGCCATAGGCATCGTGAAGGCGGGTCTGAAGAAGGTGTTGGGTAGAGCTCTCATCTCGATTGAGGAACTCAACACCATTCTCTTGGAGATTGAAGCCACCGTAAATGATCGCCCTCTATACTATGCTTCTGGTGATTTGGAAGACCTTACCCCAATCACACCCTCAGTACTGGTACGTGGATACAGACTGCGGGATCTTCCTGAAGAGCATGACGAGGATACTATGGAAGATCCAGACTACATAAGTAAGGAAGTGATATCGGCCCGCTACAAATATATTCGTAAATTATCGCGAGATATTTGGCATCGCTGGTCAACAGAATATCTGTTGACTTTAAGGGAAGCGCAAAGGAATAAACTAACACCATTAAAAGGTCATTGGCCTAGGGTAGGGGACGTGGTAACCATCCATGAAGAGGGCCCGCGCGCATTTTGGAAATTGGGTCGGATAGAGGAGTTAATACCAGGTCGTGATGGTGAGGTTCGGGTAGCAAAGGTTCGCACCAGGACTGGAGTAATCACACGGCCAACAGTCCGACTATATCCTCTTGAGGGTGACCTCGATCGCAAGGACACCCCCTCGGATCAGTTATCCATTGAAGTCCCCTCTCTGGCTTCTACTTCGGCGCAGCCTGTTGACGCGTCTGGCGAACGCCCACGTCGACAGGCAGCCCAGATATCCTCCCAAGCTTGGCGGGATAAGATTGCCTCCGGGCAAATCTAATCATGTAAATTTTGTATATTTTCTGTTGGTGGGAATATGTCCATACTTAGTGTACTCAAACTAGTATGAACAGTCTCGATGTTACGTAATCTGGGTTGATGTAGCGTTACGTATCTTTCCGTAGTCTTAAGTTGAACGCTTCCATAACCTTGGTCGAACGTTCCAGGATTGGGTAGAATATATTATTCTATAATAGTATATGGGAAAGTATTGTAGGATTATAATTCCCATATATATATATATATGTGTGTATTATTTAAGATTGTTTATAAGTATCTCATTGTAAAGAAGATGGGATACATTTTCCATATGTTATGCGCGTGCGCGGTATGTCACGACAGAGACGAACATAACGCGCTCGCTCACTCTCCAACCAACCTCCGTCCCAGCTACACACGCTAAGCTTTCTTTCTTCTAGTTAATTCACCAGGTGTTTTCGCTTCACTTTTCATCTCATATTCCATATAGTCACTACATCATCATCTTTGTTAATTAGCACAACTTAACGTAAATATCTAGCCTATCCTAGCCTATTGTAGCCTCGTTTCATACTTTGTTTACTAACCACTTCCAGTTATCTAGCCTATTTTCCGCCATCCTCCAATCACCAGCTGAGTTCATCAAAAGGTAATTATATTTCTATATGGTTAATATTTATTCAATATCAAATATACAGTCCACTTATCTAAATTAGCCATAATAGGTCTTCATCAACATTAACATTGGACAATTTAAAGATTATTATTGTGAAGACAATAGTTCTTCATCAACATGAAATTTGTTCATAACATACATAATACGCTATATTTCATCTTGATCATTTCATAATTATTCGAGGAACTTAATTCTCCTCTTAACCCGGGAACGGCGAGGGGGGGGGGGGAATGAACTAGCTCCCCATGGGCGAGCATATGGGCTCCATTCAGGCCTATAATCGTCATTTTACGATAAATATCGTTAGTACCTATTCATATGAGCCTATTTTACCTTCACTATGAAGATAGTAACCTGTAACAACAATCAAACCAGTGAAAATATAATGTTTCTGGTCAAAATTGCGAATAAAGATGGACCAGCCCATTCATGAATTTTGGAGAAAATTGAGGCAACCCCTCCTTCCACGAGGCCTCAAGCCACACTGAGCCTACTCATACACACACTCGCTTGTGTAACACACCTGCTAGGCACGTAAGCACATCCCCCACACAGTTTGCTAATGTTAGCACAAAAATATACCAACAAATTAGGGGATAACAGGGAAAATAGGTGATAATTGAAGGGGGAGGGGAAAGGGAGGAAGGAGGGGATGTGGAGGAGTGATATGAGGTATAGGGGAAAAAAAAAAAATTGAGTGCTGTTTAAATGGTATTTTTAGGCCTCCCTCTTAAGAGCTTTGCCGCCGTCGCCCAGTAAAACCTCTAAGAGCTTTGCTGCCGTTTACGGGTTAACGAACAAAAACATAATGTGGCTAAAATAAGAACGTGTAAATATAGTATGTAGACATGGATAATGGTTGCTTCTAATATTTCTGGCTGAATATTAGCCTTCCCGTCTGGGTCGGTGTCTTGGTTGTAGTTGGTTGGCGGATCGTCTTCCCTGGTGTCGGAGGACGTTCCGTCATGATAGTGGCGACTCGTGCTTTCCTAGTTGCCGCTACATGTGCTGCTCTCTGGGGTGCGCCTTGTGTCCCTTCTCTCTCTGAAGGTGACTTCTTGGGTTTGGGCTTTTCCGGTGTTCTTGATTGTTTCTCCTTGGTTATCCCTTGCAAGCTGGGGCGACGTTTTCTTTGTTGCTCACTCTCTTCTTGGTTGTTTTGTGGGGTGTCTTTTCTTTTCTTGGTTATTTTAATATTAATAATGCAAAAAGCTAATTTTCGTTTATATGATTAAATGAAGAGGGAATGAACCCTATCTTATGAAGTTAGTATATTTTTTTCCTTAGGGTCGGATATTATAATTCCGACAGACGACAGACGCCTTTTAGATGAGCATTGTAGGACTCCCCCCACGTCTCTGCACGTCAAGGCCGGTATTTATAAAAGAATTTTAAAATTTCCCTAAAAGTAATTTTAACTAAAAGTAAGTCCTTAAATGTTATTCATAAAACATTTGAAAGTAGCTTTTAGTGGAAGCGTTAAGAAAGCTGCCAAAGCCGCTATATCGCTACATCTAGCAAAATTGCAATTGATGAATAACGTTTAATAGGCAAATAAAGGCTTCTAATTACATACACTAATTACTATAAAACGTTATGATAAGTATGTAATACTTTTTTAATTGTGAAATCGATTATATATTGCTAAATTGAACGGTTGATAAAGGCCATACCAAAACAATTCTGTAGTTCGGTTTTGCAGTATCAGAGAGAGTTGCCAAGTTCGCGAGTTTTCACAATTGGGTGACTTCAAGCTAATTTGCGAAAAAAATAGGGTGCAAATACTTGTTCTCAGACGTTATGAAATAGGCCTATCATGTGAAAATCGAATATTATATCTTAGTCCTTCTGCACTTCTTTAATTTGGTCTATTGTTAGTGTTCTTCCAACAAGTATAGGCTGTTGTCAATGAGGTCGCTGGAACTGTGGTTGTGGGCGGAGGAGGAAGGCGATCAAGAAGGATTTGTACCGATCTAAAAATAGAGAGACCGGTAAAAATGTAGTCGGACATACAGTATGAATCGAAATGTTTAAAATAGGTTGATATGGTGGTAGTTACTTTCTAATATAGCTTATTAGTTGGAGAACACACAATGGGTCACCTTTGAGTAGTATGATGTGCGGGATGATATATGGTTAGAATCAAGAGTTACCTAATATACTTCACTTGATAATATAGCTAACCTACAATCATACCATCATGAGTTACTCATACAGTTACATTTTGACCGTTGCCAAATAACAAATACACACTTTCATCTCGCGGTTAAGAGCTTTTTTCCTCTGTTTCATTCATGGTTTAAACGGTATCTTTCGATTAACTCAGAGTCGCTATATTAATCCAATTAGTCCTTTTTAACATTAAAATTCCTTGGCAGGGGGTGGCAGATTTGTTATTCAACCATCTTCATCGTCCTCTAAAAGTAAGTTTTAAGTGCTAAAAGTCCCCAGGAAGACTTTTAGTTTTCGCCAGGTTTAAAATTAAGCTAATTTTAGCTGCTAAAAGTTTTTTTTACTCAACTTTTATATTTTAAAAGTGGCCGCCATCTTTAAAAGCTACTTTTAGGCCTAAAAGTGCTTTATAAATAGGGGCCTACCGCCCCCGTATATCAATGCCCGGCCAGAATTGGAGTTCATAAAAGGACTCGACCTAGATCTCCATTAGGCTAACTCATGTTATATATGGCCATGTATACAATTCCTAGGGTAGGTCTAGTGTTAAGATGCGGCAAGGGATATAAACATCGTCTAGCCTAGAGAGACATAAAATATTGAGGCGATAAGTAAGTTACCCTATAGTTTTGGCATTTGTGAATGTGGGGTAATAGCCTAACCTTACCTTACCTTATATTCCAGGATTAATTTTGTCTAGGTGGTGCCCCGAACATAATTTTGTCTAGGTGGTGCCCCGAACATAATTTTGTCTAGGTGGTGCCCCGAACATAATTTTGTCTAGGTGGTGCCCCGAACATAATTTTGTCTAGGTGGTGCCCCGAACATAATTTGCTTTGATTAATTTTGATTTAACCCTTGATGGCATACCGATGTTGTAGGCTATACTATTAATAGTTCACCACAACAGTCTAGGCTATGACTGCCACTATGATAATAAGACAAATTATCCGTGGGACCTACACTCAAAATCGCTTGTTTTAAATTATAATTATAGAGCAAAATAATAAAGATTAGTTTGATTTATATAGGTGTGATTGTTTCTACACACATCGGGCTATACTTAAAAATAAAATAAAAAAAATGGTAACTACGAAAACGTATTTTTAAATAGAAATTTTCTTTGTTTTATGTAATTTAATTAGTTGAAACTCTGTCCGAATATTCACAAAAGATCAAGTACAAAATATATTTGTCAGAATAGAACCAAATACCTTCGCTTGCTTGGCGGGAGGGTTTGAACTGCCATAGCTTCTCAGTTTATGAGTTAAGGAATACCCCGTTCTTAACGTTAATCCTTCATTACAAACCCCAATGGACTTGAATACATTAATGAAAGCATATGATCCTCCCGGGATTCGAACTCTGGACACCACACCCAGAACATAAGCATCTAAACCATTACACCACCAACACAGATATAAAAACATGTTACATAAGAACATAAGAACATAAGAAAATGGGAGTCTGCAGAAAGCCGATTGGCCTAAGCAAGGCAGATCCCTGTCCCACACAACCCCAAATCAATTACAAAGCCCAATTATAGGCTCAACACTCTAATACCCTGAGGATCATCTTACCAAAACGATTAGAGATTAACGCAGGATTATGGGGGTCTGCAGAGCGCTGATTGGCCCAACCCGGCTGATCCCCCTTCACACCCAACCCTTCTCGTCCATATGCTTATCCAATTTTATCTTAAAGCTCCCTACAGTTTTAGATCCCACTATAGCACTTGGTAGTCCATTCCACCCATCTACAACTCTGTTACCAAACCAATATTTGCCTATATCTTTTCTGAAACGAAATTTATCTAATTTGAAACCATTGGTACGAGTTCTTTCACTATCACTGAGCTTTAGTACATTTGTCATGTCCCCTTTGTTAATCCCACTAACCCACTTGAACACCTCTATCATATCCCCTCTAACTCTGCGTCTCTCTAACGAATGTAAACCTAATTTCTTCAACCTTTCTTCATACGGAAGATTTCTAATATTATGGATCATTTTTGTCATTCTACGCTGTACTCTCTCCAATGAATCTATGTCCATTCTGTAATAAGGACACCAAAATTGGACAGCATAATCCATAATTATGGGGTCTCACTAATGACAAGTAAAGTTTTAAGATAACATCAGCAGTTCTGTTACTCACACTCCTAGAGATGAACCCGAGAATCCTGTTTGCCTTATTACGAACGCCTATACACTGTTTTCTAGGCTTCAAATCATTGCTAACAAACACACCTAGATCATTCTCGCAGTCTGAATTTTCTAATTCTAAATTAGCTAGTTTATATTTAATATTTGTTTGCATCTTCCCTATCTTTAATACCTTGCATTTGTCAATGTTAAACTTCATCTGCCAATTTACTGACCATTCATGTAAGGTATCTAGATCCCTTTGGAGGCACTCTATATCGCTATCTGAATCAATTGATCTCCCCATTTTAGTATCGTCTGCGAATTTACTTATCCTACTAGTTACTCAGTTAAGTTATGTGTATGGCTATCATGTATTGTTTAGGTCACGTGACCCTACGACACAACTGTACTCGATATGTTGTGATATGTTATCCCCGGATTTCGAGAGAAATTACCTATAACCATTACATAAGGGAAAAATTACCTATGGGCAAAATTATCTAGGACCAAATGAACTGTGGATAAAATGTCTTGTGGGTGATAATTATGACCTATGCACAAAAATATGCTTTGAGTTTGTATGTTACTACACTTACCCACCCTATTCAATATCTGACAGACATTAATACAGCACAGAGCGAGCCAAATATGTAATGATAACGGAGACATGACTTATTAGAGCTACCGTACATTGACCTCTTGGAATCAGCAAACTGGGCCTAAATATTTGTCTCTTCGCTCAGATGGATACAGTTCCGGTTATATAAGCTGATACTATTTGAGAATTAATAGGTAGATTCAATGAAACTAGGAGTTCCAAAGCTTACAAACAACCGGGATTGTACATTCATATTTCGCCCATGAATAATTTTGCCCACAGTTCATTTCAATCCCGGCCAATTTGCCCACAAGGCATATCAACCATAAGATACATTGCTCAAAGCATATTTTTGTGCATAGGTCATAATTATCACCCACAAGACATTTTATCCACAGTTCATTTGGTCCTAGATAATTTTGCCCATAGGTAGTTTTTCCCTTATGTAATGGTTATAGGTAATTTCTCTCGAAATCCGGCGATAACATATCACAACATATCGAGTACAGTTGTGTCGTAGGGTCACGTGACCTAAACAATACATGATAGCCATACACATAACTTAACTGAGTCACATTTACTTATGTTTTACAAGTCAGCGTGGTACTGTCAGGACGTTTTGAAACTCTCCTTACTTATTTCTCTCAGTTGTAGGGCCATGTAGAGTTTAGAAATTTACATTTTCCTTATGTAACATTGATTCTTAGCCCATATCTCACTACAGGTCTTGTGGGGTGGATGTGAGACGACACCAGTCTGGGCCGAACTCCTGCACCAACGTCTGGCTCCTCACCACCACTAACATGTCTGTACTAATCCCCATGTGCAGAATGGGGAATTACCCACACCTGCCTCTAATTGGACATCAATATTGTGTGAGTTGTGCGTCATGTGAAAGAAATCTAATTATTATGTTACCTCCACCAACCCGGTTATAGTTTTCCGGGGTCTTGCCACAAGGGCCTTGCATGGTTTGTAAAGATTTGGTAAAGGGGTTTGTGTAAGGGTTGTATTAGGGGACAATGTTGTTGAAGCGGTGGGGGCTGAGTGACGCACGTGTTCCGGGCTTTGGCTCCTTTTTCTCCGTCTTTGGGGTTGTTTCTCAGCTGGTTATCTCTCTCGTAAGCTGGAGGTAGTTGTTGTTGATGATGTGTGAAAGATTGCATGCTCTGGGTCTTGCAGGAGTGTAGTAATCTGCGTATGACTGATCTCACGTGTTGGCAATTCGTCCGGTTTATTATAGTTTGCCCGGACATGGGTGAGTTGGGCGTTTTCTTTGACATGGAGTGGCTTTGTGTTTTTTGTGGCTGAATAAATGGGTGACTTGAATATGTTTCTGACATTCTCGATCGTGGGTGTGGATAGGTGTCGGATAGAGCCAATTCTTTCCACTGCTGCTGGGGTGTCGCTGGTTAGGTGGGTTGCAGTGAGGGCAGATGTGGTGAGGCTTTAGTCAGGCCGCAACTCAATACACAAAGTAGATTATGCTGAAGTTAAGAAGAGGATTAAAAGTTGATTTGTAATATTTGTCTATGTTGAAGTTCAGAAAAGGATTGAGTTTGTGATATTTTTCTTAGTCATGTCATACATATAGTAGAAAAAGACGAAGTACAGACAAAGGTTGAGTTTGAGATATTTCTTAATCATATATGGCAAAAGCCTATTACCATATTCTTGTAAACTGAAATGTAATAACAGTCTATTGCAGAATGTTTACTATGTCTCCTTTGTCATTCTATATAAGGTTCTATATAGGTTCATGCTGAACCTAGGACCCAGATCACATGTTGGCCAGGAACAACTTCAGTCACTAGGTATGCTCAATGTCTCTGACAGGGCCAAACAAATCAGGCTCACTAATGCCTTCAAGATATTCTATGACAGAGCTCCAGAGTATCTAAAGAGTAATTTTGTTAAAACAAATGAGAGGAGTGGACATAATACAAGAAACAGGGTGTTTAATTTTACGGTCCCGAGAATCCAAGGACAGGGTAAGCAAACATATTTTTCTTCACTGCCATCAAAGACTGGAATGACCTACCCCAGTCAGTCCGTGAAAAGAGAGCACTGTATTCCTTCAGACGTAGCCTGAAGGAACACCTGAACCGGACAGCTGCGAGAAGGGAGCACCAAGCTTATGTCTACTACTAAATACGACATAAGAGATAGGCAAAACAGACTGAAATGATTACTGATTACGGATTACTGATATTTACTATAGGATGTAAGGTATCTTAAAATAACCCCCTAGAAATACTTTCTCTAAAGTATCTATTTCTTTTATCCTCCCCTTTTTCCCCAGCTAACCTAATCCCACAAGGACCCCAATGGAAATACGCCTAACGGCCTTATTGGGCTATCCTTAGTTGGAATTATGCAAGGCTGGTACATGTCATTTTTGTAACATATGTGGTACCAACACTGTAAAATGCTAACTGAATAAATATTATTATTATTATTATTATTATTATTATTATTATTATTATTAAGCATTCACATCTCTTAAGAAACATAGGGAAAACAAAATCTGAAAATGTTATGTAACACATAGTTGTGACCCTCCTACTTCCCCCCCCCCCCAGTCACACTCATAACACTTCACCATACCCCCCCTCCCCCCCTTAGGCGTTACGTAATTTTTAACGGCCCCCTATACTATATAAAAACTGTTATACCAGGTTTATACTGGGGGTTGTATTGACTTTATAGGTAGGTTCTTACTTGACTGGAGAGATGAGAACACACAAGAACACAAGTACGAAGGTAATAGAGGATAATATAACACAGAGTACAAAAATAGGCTATTCTTATTCACACAAAATCATACGGGTAGAGGTGCAATGTTACATAAGACAGGGATAGGTTTTAAATAACAGCACAAGTGACGATCCTCTAGGCGTCTCAAAGGGAAGATATAGGCAGGTTCTAAAGGTCTCTGAAGATGTTGCTACCTGATATTCCCTACGACGTCCTGGTCTGTTGGGGTGGTCCTGTCATGTGACAGTGACAGAAGTTAGGGGAAGACTTCCTTGTAGATCCTCTGAAGACTGTAGATGTGAGGGTCTTACATGAAAACGAGCCATTACACCATGGGTCTTACACTCTCGTATCATGGGATTAAAGTAAGGAGCTGTTCCACCAGTGTCTTATGCTCTCTCTTACAATACAGACCTAGAGTTCAGAAGATAGGGGAAGACTTCCTTGTAAATCTTCTGAAGACTAGAGGTGAGGGTCTTACATGAAAACGAGCTGTTACACCAGTGTCTTACGCTCTCGTATCATGGGATGAAATTAAGGAGCCGTTTCACCAGTGTCTTACTCTCTCTCTTACAATCCAGACCTAGACTTCTATGTGAGTCTCTAGAGGAACTTTATGATGGAATCTTGGGATGGTTATGAGTACGAGCCGTTACACCAGTGTCTTATGCTCTCGTACCCTAAGGAATAAGTAGGGAGTTGTTACGCCAGTGTCTCACACCCTCCACTACAAGTCCTGACTGAGAAGGAAGCCGTTACACCAGTGTCTTACGGTCTTCCAACCAGCCTTCCTATGTTTGTGGGTTTACTAAAACTAGAGCGCTTGCCAGTACTGCATACTCTAATTATATCAAATCCCGTACCAATGCAATGTAAAGATGTTGGGTGGTCACCAGTGTTGTCCAACAAAAGTACGAGTAAATCCAACGTACAGTACCTTCAAGAAATGTGTCAAGTAGTTCTACCGGTGTCTTACTCTCTCAAGGCAATTTCTCGGTATGATAATCCCAAATCTTCCAGATAGTCAGCCAGTTCGATCTAGAGTATCTTTTCAACTGTACCGCTTCTGGATTTGGTTGGAGATGTCTTACCAATTCCGTCGTTCCTTCCGGCTGCGCATCTCAGGTCTATAAGGGCGGTTGTGCGCAGAGGAGGGTGTGTCAACGGCGGTAGCCCTTCTCGGAATTCGTGCCACGGCGGTGGTGAGTCTCTGGCAAGATGGGCGTGTGGTGGTTTGGGCTTTATGGAAGGTTTTCTTCCGGGACATTGTTGTTGGACTTCTTTGGTTTTGCTGGTGGTGTTGGAGGTTAACCTCAAAGTTAGGTCTCTTCCTGGTGTTGGGGGAAGTGGTGAGGTGATGGTGGCGACCCGGGCCTGTTGTGGTGAGGAACCTCTTATGTCCTCTTGTATTGGCGGTGTGGTGACAGGAGTTGTTTTTGTACTGGTGCTTCCATCTCCTCTTTCACTTTTCTCCCCCATCTCACTTCCCTCTCCGGGGCAGTAGCCACGAACTCGTGGCTGGATTGCGAAGCACCAGACGGTCCCCTTGCGGGTAAACGTGTGGTGCCCTTCCAGATACGCCCACCAAGCTTGGGAGCGGGCGTCTGCAGGTCGAGAGGTGTTGGCATCGATAGTGAGGTAAGAGGTGTGGTGAGAGTATTCCAGGAAGGTTTCGAGCTCGGTCTGAAATCTGATGTTGAACAGGTTGCCGATATCCTCTCCCCATTTTATCTTGAGATGCGGGATGACCAAAGTAGCCTACCACCACATCTAGCCATAACAACATAGAGAAAATTGCCTCAATCAGGTGTTACGACATCGGGGAAGTCAGAAATACATTTAAGACCCCCCTCTATTCGGCCGCCGTAAAAGATCAGCAGACACTACGCGCCAGAGAAAACGACCAAATCTTCCATAGCCGGGCAGACGATTATAAACCTAGTCAAATTCCAACACGTGTGACCAGTCCAACACCGATTGCACATCTCCTGCAACACCCAGAACCTGCAAACTCGCACACATCATCAACATCACATGCCACCAGCTTACGACATAACCAACCAGTCCAGGAATAAGCCCAAAGACAAAAGAAAAGGGACCAATTCCCTGAACATGTGCATTCACCAGCACCAATCACCTCAACAACAATTAGACGTTTTGCAAACCATGCACAATTCCCTTCACCAAGCCCATGCAAACCACGTAAGACCAAGACAGCAGGAAACCGGGAAACTACATCCGGCACCTCCAAACCACCTCAAACACCTCCTTCAACTTTGCCCCGAAATAAGCCCATCAAAAGTGGACAAAACAAGAAAGATGCTAACCACAATATCTACGCACCAACACCAGCCAGAGATGCCCCACGCAGTTCTACAACATCGCAACTACAAGAGCTACCCAAAAAGGTAGCTGCCACCCCTGCTGCCTCTTCTACTCCTGCAGAAGGCAACACCTCCAACCACGTGCCCTTGTTGATCCGAGTCACATCCAGTGTGACCAAGCAGCTGAAGGAGGCACTATCTGAGCTGGCCAGACCACAAGCAAGCAATCAGCCTGTTGGCTTAAAAGCAATATTTGAATCCCGTAGAGATAATCGTAAGGCAGAAAGGATAAAAGGATCTAAGGCTTATCATCTCACACAATCTGGGTTATTGCTCAACGTAGATCAGTTGCCGGGACCGTTTAATGCACCAGGACAGATTGCATTGGAATATAATCCAAAGGTATCTAAGGCTTGTCATCTCACACAATCAGGCTTATTGCTCAATGCAGACCATTTGCCGGGACCGCTTAATGCGCCAGGACAGATTGTAGTGGAATATAATCCAAAGAGACTTAAGAACTCCAGGAAGTACTTGCAATCCAAGCGACCACGATTATCCCCGAAAGGTGATTGTGCAAGGGAGGTTTCAGGGAAAAACAGAGTTTGGATTGTTGCTCGTGTAGACCCTTTGGGAATCTCTGAGGAACAATAATTCCAACCTAAGCAGAAACACCAAAGACAACAAATAACGTCTTCACCTTGTTCACCTTTAGCAGGTCCATTAGCTAAAGAACAGCGAGAGGTAGACAATATTCAAGTCGAACTAACCAACTTGCCCACTACCCCAGGTAAATCTATTGATATCTCCAGGTCCAGAGGAAGGTGTTCTGTTCCCGAGTCCAGAGTGCGTGTCTGCCGAGCGGACTAAAAGAAAAAAAGCCGAGTCCATAGACGAGAGGAACTGTACCAGGAGTGGTTTGGCCCCGAGTAGGATACTCGTGACCTTGTGGATCTGCAGTGCCAAGTCTTCAGCCAGTGTCCCTCTCTGTGACTCCAGAGCTCCTTTAACACAATAAGAGCGGGTGGTGGAGTATATTTCACCGTGCCGCCCAGCGGGTTTTTTTTTACCATAAAAGGCCTTGTTTCCGTGCTCTTTTTCATGCATAAACAAGAGCCAGAGCGTAATACAATTATGTATCCCTGAAAGGGCGTAAATTGAGCTTTCCAATGACAGAAGAACCATCCTTCTACGATCACTGGTTGTCTTGCAACGATCGTGCAACCGAAGGGCAAAATCGCTAAAATACAGTCATTTCGTTACATAATTACGTGTGTAGCGAGGGAAGGAGGGTGGAGTAGTGTGGAGTACATGTCAGTAGGCCCACGGCGGCCGTGGTGAGCGGTCATGAGGTAACCTACGCTCCTCCCTTCGCTCGTCTCTCTCTCAGTGCCAATATTGCGCCAAAATTGCCCCGCCACATAGTCCAGATTTTTAGAGACGGACTTAAGTCCGGCCCCGATAGACAGGGGTTAAGTAACTTTATTTTCGTAGTGGTAATGCAATTTTGTGAAGGGTTGCTGTCTCAGGAATATTGAGTGTCTCCATAAATAATTAACGTAATTAGGGAAGACTTTCTTCTCTCTTCTGGTTGATTCCGAGACCCGTTTTAGGGAAACATTACACTTCTCTCCCCGAGTATCGATATATATACCTTCTTGAGTTATCTGATTCCCGTAGCTCATTATGGAGAAAATATACATATCAGATACTCTAGTGAATTTATAAACAACACCTTTACACGTAATTGAGATAACTCGCTAGGTACCTGAGATTACTCGTCTATGTCACCAGGTTCATAATTAAAATCAGTGAACGTTTGCCTAGCAGAGTTGAGTGCTTCATTATCAGTGACTCTATGTTATGATTTTAATCTATATTACATTCCCGTAAGTTAATCTTTGTGGATGTTTGCTATCCATCTGTTATCCATTCTTTGTCAGTGAATTATTATCACTATTGTTCATCTTCTGATGTTTTAGATCGTTCTTGTGTTTTGCTGTAGCCATTCAGTCTTTGTCAATATATACCGTGGACTGAAGCCCCTTTGGCCCGGACGGTATCTTTAACCTTTTCTGCACCCTCTGCGGATCCATTTAAGAGATCCAATTTAGAATGATTTACCTGTACTTTGAGGATAATTTCCTCTATATGTTATACTAATTTATTTGTCTCTACAGTATTGACTCACTATTATATTGTCTTATATTGATTATTTATGTTTGCGAGACTTCAATCTCTATGTTGTCCTAATCATTATTTTGTAACTATTTCATCATCCATCATTCTCAATCTATTGAGACGTATATGTATTATGAACCTCTGCTACTAATAAAATATTGTGTTGACTTGTCATGTGTCTTTATTTATTACCTGTTGTTAGTGTATCATATTGGAATTAAGTGCCAGCCCTCGCCCAGTTAGAGAGTTAAAAGTTGTAACAGAATATCTCACGTTTCTCCAGAAACGTGGCATAACATATCTTTTTTATGAAGGGAAGTCCAGGGTTGTCGCCGGAGATGGAGGCAGGTAGTGGAGCCTTGATGGGAGACGTCATGTTGCGGAAGTATGGTGAGGCATCTCGAGAAGGTGTTGTGCTGATGGAGGTTGAATAGGGAGTGATGTTTGTGTCTTTGACAGGGCTTGTTTTATGGTTGGGTGAGGACGCAAAGGTAGCATTTGACCTCACTCGTGAGTTGATCTGACAGATGGCGATGGTTGAGGAATGGAAAGTTGCGTTAGTTGCACTCGCTATTCTGAGTGCTGGGGCTCGTAGGAGTGCAGGAGATGATATAAAAGTATGGGTAACTAGAGGAGAAGGTGGAGAGCTTGAATATGGTGTAGAAGTTGAGGAAAAACGAGTGGGGGGTTTTGAAAGACGGCCTGATCTTGTGCGAACAGGTGAGGGGTGAAAAGAGGAGGCAGGTGATAACAGTAAGGTAGGTAGGCGAGGCGGAGGTGGGGCGGGGGAGGGAATGCTAGGAGGGGGGTTGCGGGGGTAGGCCTAGGGTTGGGAGTGCGGGGTGGGGGGTTTGGAGAGAGAGAAGGTGAGAGGGTGATGGGATAGGAAACAGAAGACTTTTACGGGTTAGGAGACAGAGGTATATACATACATACATAATATTTTAAGACTGAGTACTCCACACATATGTGCAGTTTCAGTCTATTGTCCTAATGGCGGCGTTCCAGGCAACCCTGTTGAGGGCTGCTTCACTTGTCAAGTGTTTTAATTCGAAATCGGCAAGTATAGTCCGATCCTAGGTCTTCCTCGGTCCACCCCTTGGTGCAGCTCCCTACACAATCACAGACCTACCTGCATCTTTTCACCCAACTGTGTTCATCCATTCTATCCACATGCCCATACCATCCCAGTCTATGTGTACGCATCTACTCGCTAATACTCTTTATACCTAAGCGTCTCCTCAGCTCATCATTAGTTATTCTATCCTGCAGTTTGGCCCCACACACCCATCTCACCAATCTCATCTCATTATGTCCCATTCCGCTGACATCCTCTACTTTAACGGTCCATGTTTCTGAGGCATACGTCATTGCACTTCTAACACATGAGGCATACACCTTTCCCTTCAGGGGGAGAGGCATTCTTTTCATGGTCAGAATTGGCAGCATTTCTCTGAACTTCCCCCAGCCACATCTAATTCTAGCGACATTGGCAGCCTCGGCCTCACCACTGGCAGAGATGGTATCTCCTAGGTAACAAAACTTGTCCACCAGCTCCAATGACTCACTTCCAAAATTCACAGCAACAGAATCATCATTTAACACAAGCTTGCCCTTGCACACTACGCACTCAAATTTCTCGATTTCTGACTTACCCTTCGGCAGGGGTCTTTTTATTCTACTACAGCACTTACTCCCATGGTGCACCCAACATCGACAGACGCTACACCGAATCGAGTTAGCGCCCACACCCTTTCCACACACTGCACATGGGTATGCACCGCTCTTTTCCACATTGCCTCGTCTCAATCTACAATGCATAACCTTGGTTTTGTAACCCTTGCTCGTCATGCCCTCTCTCCATCTTCTGAATTTGACCTCAGCATCTTACGCATTGTCAGCTATTAGGACTAAATCGTCTGCATAAAACAGTTCCCACGGGAGTCCGGATCTAAAGTCTCTAGACAGTGCCTCCATGACCATAATAAAGAGGAGGGGGCTTAACACTGAACCCTGATGAAGTCCAACACGGACTGTGAACTCCTCACTCAGTACACCTTTCACCCTCACCGTAGTTCGCGAATCCTCATACATCTTCATTATCACACGCACCAGCCACTCTTCCACACCAAGTTTCCTCATAGCCCACTGCGCAACATCTCTAGGCACCCTGTCAAAGGCCTTCTCCAGGTCTACAAACATAAAGTAGGATCCCTGCCTTTTAGTAAGTATCTTTCCTGTATCTGCCTGACTATCAAGATAGCATCGGTTGTACCACGTCCTGGCATAAAGCCAAACTGCATATCATCAATGGAGAAGCTTTGCCTGATCAAACCCTTAAAGACTCTCACAGACCTTCATGATTTGGTCAAGCATTTTCAGGCCCCTATAATTACCTCTATCTAGCGCATCCCCTTTTCCTTTGTATAAATTTATTATTACACTTTTGTGCCAATCATTGGGGATTTTCTCCTCTTTAATAATGGTGTTTATCATCTCGGTGACTAAGCTGACACCAGTCTCCCCTCAGGCTTTTATTATCTCAGCGACAATGTCAGAGCACCCTGGAGCTTTACCGTCCTTCATTTTATTGATTGCGTCGCTCACTACAGCTGGTGCTATCAAAGGAGGGGTTCCAGATATTGGTTTTTCGATACTAAGCTGTTCCTTATCCCATTCAAACTCTACATTTAGCAATCGTTCATAGTGTGCCTTCCATGCTTCTCTGATTTCATCTTCTGCATACACAATCGTTCCATTATCGTTTCTAACACACTGTTCACCCATAATATCCCTACTGTCATTTTTAACTCGCCTAGCTAGGTTGAAGGTCCCATTGGGATTGTCCGTGTTACACACTTGTTCGAGGACCGGGTCCTTAATGCCTTTTTTAGCATTGTAAATAACTCTTCTAGCAGTTCGTTTAGCTGCCTGGTAGTCCTTCTTACTGCCTCCCTTCTTCCATGCTTTGAAGCATCTCCTTTTCTTTTTCACAGCATGTTCTACCTCATCGTTCCACCACCAGGCGGTCTTATTCCTGGGGTGACCCCTTGTTTTCCCACAGACTTTGTCAGTAGCAACGAGAAGGCTATGCTTAAGGACATTCCATTGACTATTTAAATCGTTAGGCCTAGCTTCCTTATTTCTATTCATTTCCTCCAGTTCACTATCCCCTATCCCCTAACTTCCTTGTTCGCATGTATACCTTCTTGCGCTCAGGATCTCTGTATAAGCTCATGTCACACACAAGTAGCTTATGCTGGGGGATACATTCTTCGTTCGGGATGACCTTTACATCCCGAACTAGTTTCCAGTCGTTCCTGTTAGCCAAGAAGTAATCTATCTGACTACTGGAGACCCCAGAGTTGTATGTGACCAGATGGCTCTATCTTTTCTTGAACTTCGTGTTAAACACAACCATGTTGAGTGCAACGCAGGACTCCAGTATATATTCGCCTTCCAGATTCCTCCTTCCGTAACCATTTCCTCCATGTACTCCCTCGTATCCGAGGGAGGTACCGAGCGAGGAGGTACTGATAAAGTGGGTGGCGAGGATGATGAGGTAGATGAGGGGGGGTCTGCTGGTAGAGAAGGGTTGAGGGCATTTTGATCTAGGGGGTGGAGTGTTTGAAGGGCGTTGGCTTAGGGCTGGACGGGTGAGTTGGGAGCGAGGGCGAAAAGAATATTAATGTCGAGTGGGAGCTGAAGAATGCGGAAGACGTCAAGGAAGAGAGTGAGTGGGGCCCTAGGGCGTTGACGAGGTTGAATGGAAGGAGGTTGAGGTGAAGGGGGTGAAACTGAGGGTGATAGAGGTAGCGAAGGAGGGGGTTTAGAAGGCTGATATGATGAGGGAGAAGATGGGGAAATATGAAACTCATGACGAGGGCGTTGACGAGGTAGATCGACCTGTGGCGTGGTGTTTGTGGGGTGCGTCTCGGTGGATGTGACCTGTTCCCCATCCATAATCAGAGGACGGCGAATCCTCAAGTAAGGATTCCGGTAAACCCGGGATTCACGACCTTGGTGATTTTGGAAGGTCCGACGTACCTGGGGCTCAGCTTGTTGGATATGGGTAGTTTGGCCACCATCACTTGGTCGCCCACGGCGAAAGGGCTCTAAGGAGGTGTGGCGTCCTGAGCTTCATCCTGGCAGACTTGGGCAGTGTGTAGGACGTTCTTTAGGTGTTGTAGAGGGTCGGTGGAGGAGGTTGGTATTCTTGCCAATTTCCTGAAGGGTAGCAACAAGGGTGCTACGCCATACAACCTCTCGTGGGGTGTGCTGCCGTCTTCTCGGGGGCAAGTGTTCATTCCCCACTGTATCAATTTGAATTGGGCCTGCCAGTCTTGGGTTTGCAGGGCGATGAGGCATGTCCAGATCTGGCTGTTTATAGTTTTGTGGCTCCTCTCATAAACTGAGCTCCCTTGTGACAAGTAGGGGGACGAGTGTGACACCTTGATATCACAGAGTTGTGAAAATTGTTCCCAAACTTGGCCAGAGAATTCAGGGGCGTTGTCGGAGAGTAGCGCTACGGGGAATCCGAAGTTGGCAAATACTTCGCTGGCGAGGACTTCTGCTACTGTAGAGGCACTGTGTTCTTTTACAGGGCAGGCGACCATGAAGCGGGAGTATACGTTGACAAAAGTCACAACGAATCTCTTGCCCTGTTTGGGGGGAAAGGGACCCATCACTTCCAGGGACAGGATCTGCCATGGCTGGATGGCGGTTAATTTGCCTGCTGGTGCTGGGGTTCTGGTCCTATACTTGCCCATGCCGCAGGGCCTCAGCGACTCTTTTGGCTATGGTGGAAGGGTTGGTGGTCCAATATACTTGTTGAAATACCTGCAGCATCTTGGTTTGCCCCAGGTGGATTCCATTTCCCTCGTGTATGATGAGGAAAATGTCTTGAGCTGTGTGAGGGTTGACAGCTATGTGGCCGGAATCAGTGTAGAGTTGATCGCCTATCCGATGTAAGTGGTAGAAGACGTCTTTTGGGATCCACTTTGGTTTTATCTTAGTCAGCCATGGTGTTAGGAGAGAGGGGGTGTCGTTTTTTTTGGACTGATCTGGTCGCGTTTTCTGTGATGTAGTTGATGGGGTGACTGTTTATTTCTGTTCCTGTGATTGGTAGGCGGGTGAGGGCAACGGCGTTGGTATGCAACTTCCCGGACCTGTAGTAGATTTCAGAGTCGAATTCCTCCAGGGTTTTCCACCAGCAGACGAGGAGGGCACTGGTCGTCTCTGATCGCCGTAACCACTGAAGGGATTGGTGGTCAATAATTATGTTGACTTTGGTCCCCATGAGGAAAGACCGGAAATTATTTAGGGCCCAGATGACACCTAGGCACTCGCTTTTAGTGGCAGCATAGATGCGTTGGGCAGCGTTCAGAGTGGTACTGGCACAGGCTATTATAATTATGTTCCCGTCCGTCCTGTACCTGAGCGAGAACAGCTCCTAAAGCGTAGAGGGGAACGTTGGTATACAGGCGGAAGGGTTGGGTATAATCCGGAAAGGCTACTGTAGGAGCTTGGATGAGATGTTGTTTGAGTGTATTGAAATCTTGGTCCCATTCCTTGGTCCCTTCAAAAGGCTCGTCCTTCTTGGTGAGTTCGTGAAGAAAGCGTGCAATGGCTTCAAAATTCTTCACGAATCTCCGGTAGTATGTGGCGAGTCCCAGGAACAAACGGACGCCCTTGACAGTGCGAAGGGGTGTTTGTGCTGCGATGGTGGAGAGTTTTTCAGGGTCGGGTGAGATACCCTCGGCTGAGATAACATGACCGAGGAACCCGACGGAGGTACGAGCTACCGAACATTTTGTGGGCTTTAGCTTGAGTCCGGCTGCTCGTATCCGCTCCAGAACCTGCCGTAGTCTTTGCAGGTGTTCCTCCCAGGTCCTGCCATATACAATCACGTTGTCCAGGTACGCCAGGCAGATCTCCCAGGTGAGGCCTTTGAGGACAGACTCCATCAGGCGTGAGAAGGTGGCAGGCCCGTTGCAGAGACCGAAGGGGAGTACGTTAAATTTGTATAGGTTTCTCCCACTGGTCGGGAACACAGTCTTCTGCTGGTGTTCTATCTGGATGGACACCTGCCAGTATCCAGCCTGCAGGTCCAGGGTGGTGAACCATCTGGAGCCATGCAAGGAGTCGAGGGAGTCGTCTATCCTGGGTAAGGGCGTGGCATCCTTTATCGTGGCGTCGTTGAGGCCACGATAATCCTCGCAGAATCTTGTGGACCCATCCTTTTTCTTGACCAACACGACGGGGGACGACCATGTGCCGACTGAATGTGTGGCTATTCCCGAGTCCAACCTTTCTTGCACTAGGCGTTCCTCTTCCTGCCTTTGCAAGGGGTTCTTCCTTCTGGAGGGTTGACGGTTGGGAGGTCCCGTGGTGTGGATCGAGTGCAGAGCTGGGCACTTCCGCATACACTTACGCAAAACGCCATTTTGTCATTTTGGTGGAGCACTTGCGTTGGCGGCAAAATGGCTGCCTATCTGCGCATTTGTAGGTCTGAAAGCTACCTCCATGTTGCTAACCTTGAGTCTGCAAAATTTGGTTCCCACCACCTGTGGTAAAAACACAGCCACGCGGCCCCTACACTTCCAGCGCCTGCCAAAAACCAAGCCAATTACTTCTTGTTGTGCGGGAATCTAGTGCACCTTCTATATTTCCTGATTTTTCGTACCGGTATGTGATTTGATGTGTGAAAATGCTAAGGAAGACATGATAATAACGATTACTTAATAAATAATGCTTAAATGTAAACACAAATATTTGAAGACCTGGAGAGATTCGATCATTCGACTGTGCAACTCTCACAAATCATAATCGAATCCACTATTCCACTCTTGAGCCAATATATTTTAATTATCAATAGTCTAGATTATTTATTTTTGGATATGGATATTGTCAAAATATCATTAATACTGAGATGTAGAGAGCTGACTTACGATAAAGACGAATATTAGATTGAAATATGCGAAAACCCTTTAATTAGGATAGCCTATATTGTATTGTTATTGTTTATCACACGTCACGTGTTATGCCTGGTTCACACATTGGCGAGTCAGAGCGCGTGGCCAACGCGAGTCACACTCGCCGCATACCGCCGTTGATGGAGGCCGAACCCAACGCGAGTAGCATCTGATGCGAGTAAACACGCATATAACACGAATATAACACTAGTTTACACGAGTTTACATGAGTTTACACGAGTTCACAGGAGTATCCGCGAGTGTCGGCGAGTGTAACTCGACCCCAACACGCACCGCCGAAATGTGAAAAATAACGGTCACATTCCAGGGTACGAATAGTGCGAGTCTACAGGAGTCTACACGAGTGTCACAGGAGATTACATGAGTTTACACGTGTTTACATGAGATGAACGCGAGTCTACAGGAAGTTAACAGGAGTGTATGGGAGTCTAACATGAGTGTGTGCGAGTGTTGGCGAGTGTCAGGAAACGTATATAAAGAGGCCCCCACTGGCACCATTTCTCACACCACGCAACACCACCACGGACGGACGTACGTGTTACTCTGCAGGATACAGCCCAACCCACCCACCCACCCACCCCCCCACCATGTCCATCACGAGGCGCAGAGCGGCAGCTGTGGTCATACTCCTGCAGATGCAGATGCATCTCGTAGACCTAGAGGAGCTGGAGGAGAAGGAGGCTGAAGAAAGACGTCAAGGGGAAAGGCCACGAAGGACAGTTTGGGCTAGGAGGTGGCTACTGAGACGGCCACAGTTCGGTGTGTACGAACAACTTATGGAGGAGCTTGAGAGAGAGGACCCCAAAGGATTCCGGAACTTCCTACGTGTGGACGTTCACATGTTTAGGGAGTTGGTGGCACGTGTCGGGCCTAGGGTAGAGAAGCAGGACACCTTCTGGAGGCAGGCTTTGTGACCTGGGCTGAGGATTGCAATCACACTCCGTTACCTGGCCACTGGTGACTCATATCCTAGCCTACAGTACGCTTTCCGTGTGGCCCGGAACACCATCTCCCTCATTGTGCCTGCAACATGCGAAGCCATCATTGCAGAATACCAGGAGGAGGTTATACGTTGCCCCAGGACACCGGCGGAGTGGAAGGTGGTTGGCAGTGAGTTTGCCAAGCGCTGGGATTTCCCGCATACCGTTGGTGCCATCGACGGAAAGCACTGCGCCATCAAATGCCCTCCACATGCCGGTACAGAATTCTACAACTACAAAGGCTTCCACTCCATCGTGCTCATGGCTATTGTAGACGCCGACTACAAGTTCCTCTACTGTGACGTGGGTAATCACGGTAGCTGCTCAGATGGTGGGGTCTTTATAAGAACCAATATCAGAGCAGCATTGGATGGGTGTACCCTGGGACTCCCTGCTGCCGAACCCCTGCCCAACGACGACACACCTGTTCCCTACTTCCTGGTGGGTGATGACGCCTTCCCCATGCGAAGGTGGTTGATGAAGCCACACTCTACCCGGCGACTGACTGTACCTGAACGGATCTTCAACTACAGACTGTCCCGGGCTCGCAGAGTTGTTGAGAACGCCTTTGGCATCATGGCATCCAGGTATGTGTATGATTATGTGACATGTTTGACCATAAATACAGGTATCGGTGATGGCACCCTATTAATGAGAAGTATACTAGTCAGGTATTAACTATACATGCTCGTAACCATTCTCCCTATGCTCGTAACCATTCTCCCTATAATTAATATGGATTAATACATCTCCCCCACATCCACAGGCTGTGAGTCGTCCACGTCTGCAAGTCGAGTTTTAACTATACATGATCCTAACCATTATTTCCCTATTTAATATGAATTATACAAGTCAGTGTTTAAATATACATGCTCTTTCTCTCCCTAATTCAGGTTCAGGTGCCTCCTCAGCAACATTGCCCTCCACCCGTCCCGTGTTGAGTCTGTGGTGATGGCGTGCTGCTGCATGCACAACCTTATGCGGATGAGGTACCCTAATCACCACGCCAACCTAGCGGACGAGGAGGACCCTGAGACGCATGCTATCATCCCTGGGGGTTGGAGGGAGGAGCCGGAGAGGCTGAATCCCCTCCAGAGGCTATCCGGGAATGTCGTGACAGCCCAGGCCAAGAGTCAACGCCAGCACCTCACCGACTACTGCTCATCACCCAGGGGCAGTGTCCCCTGGCAGAACGACATTATATAAAAGTATGTATCCATATGTTGCCATTGCTTTTATTAATATTATTGTAGTTTAGATATTTATATTCTGTTGTTAATCATTTTTTAAATCAATTCAACCTCATTAATATATATTCTCTATATGTTATTCGAATTTTATAAAGTCTCATATATTATGGTGTTCATCTTTTTCTATGTCGTTTCATAATGTTTAATATATTCTATTTAATTTATATCTTGTATTTATTTATATTTCATGTTGGATATCAATCTGTATATTATTATTTGTCATCATATATCCTTTGCATATATTCCACATCATTATTTATGTTAATATCAATATTATTGCAGAAACCTATTTCATTCATATTATATGATATTTGTTCTCTCTTCATTATTGATGTTAATATCAATATTATTCATAACACAACTTGAATTCATATTAACTTATATGTTTTCTCTGTTGACAAGTCATTTCCACGTTTATAAAAGGAACCTTTGTTGATAATATAAACAGATAAACTCTAATAATAAATTTTGGATCCAAAACAACAGCTGGAGGCACATAGTTTATTATCATCAGAAACATAGATATATAGCATGTTAATATATAGCAGAAAGTAATATAGCATGTTAATATATAGCAGAAAGTATAGACATAATAAGACATATTAATTTGATGTGTAGACATAGTATTACATATATTTGTCATTCCCATCACTGGGGGGTTAATGACTTTATTATTATTGTACCCAAAGGTTTCACACATTTTCGTCATCCCCAGGCCTGGGGGTGTTGACTTGCGTGTTCAACCTTGTATATATGAAGTTCCCTGGTGTTGCCGGCCTACTAGTAGATGGGCTTGAGGGAACCGGTGTTGCTATGTTGGCGCCATGTGTAGGGGTCATCGCCCCTGCCCACCATTCATGTGCATGTGCAGGAGACCTGAATGACGTACCCGCCAGCATCTCTGAGAATGTGGGGCTGTTGAAGGCTGCTTGCATGTGTGATGGTCCTGGCTGGGGTTGCATCTGTGGTGGTGTGGTGTGCAACTGCGGGGGGCCTGGTGGTGTGATGTTTAACTGCGGGGGGCCTGGTGGTGTGATGTTTAACTGCGGGGGGCCTGGTGGTGTGATGTGCAACTGCGGGGGGCCTGGTGGTGTGGTGAGTATCTGCGGGGGGTTTGGTGGTATCGCCATCTGGGGTGCCGTGGAGAGGCTGACCTCATCCCTGGCCTGAAGGACTTGCTGCATCATCCTCCGTGCCAATGCCTCCCCTACAGCGTCAGGGAGCCTCTCGAGCTGCTGCTCCAAGTACCCCACAAACTGTGCATACTTGGTCTCCTTCACAGCCAGGGATGTCACCAGGCATGACATGTCCTCCCGCAGCGCCTCCCGCGTCGCACTCAACTGTAGAAACAAGAGTATGCATGTTAAACACCTTTTGTAGTTATAAAATAATACATACATGTCATGGTAAGTTATGATAATAACCTTTTTATGTTTTTCTCCCCCGGATGCATATGTCTTCCTCTACAGGAATTGTTTGCGGTTTGCAGCGTACACGAACATAGGATTTATATAATACTCTCGTAATGACTAATATACTCTCATAATGACATATGTTAAATATTTTCATATTTACCTCCACAGGTGAGACTGCCTCTGCAGACTTCCGGCGCTTTCTCTGGCTGCTGGACCTGCCAGTGGGAGTTGTGTTGGTTGGAGGGGGCATGGCAGTGTCCTCTCCATCACTCTCGTCATCCCCAATCACCTCCACATCCACATCCGGCGAGACGTCCACGGTCGGGTTGGGAAACTGAAACACAAAAACATTAATATATCCTATATGAATAACACCTTTAACCTATTTTAGTATACTTAAATATATGTACCTTGACAATATAAATAAATATAAAAAAATACATTTGATGTTTACATGAAGCCTTCCATTATAAATGTATGAATTCAAGTATATATGCACAAGATAAGGATGATATTAACAGACATGAATTAATAAATGTATAAAATCAAATATATATGCACAAGATAAGCATGTTATTAACAGACATTAATAGCCTAGGTATACATGGTGAAATAATACTTTCCAAATGTGATATCGAACAGTTCTTTAAGTATATATTGTTTTCACACATATTAGGTATGTTTATATTAGTTCTAACCTTAGCTGTGACCTTGGTCTTTACGCGGGAGATGTGCTCTTTGAGGAAGGCAAACTTCTCCATGATCCAGGCGTCCCTCTCGGATAGTGGCTTGCCCTCGAATGTCCCAGGTGTTCCCGATCCACTCTTGATGTCGCTCAGCTTTGAGTACCTGGACCGCATGTTCCTGACCCAATGGGCCAGATTACCGCCTGTGTAAAGAGTAATATTTATTAAGCAATGCACCTTTATATATATGGTTTATATCGCGTAGTTAACAGGCCAAACATGGGTGGATAATACATTATTAGTTAATGCTGTTAAATACAAATGTAAAGGGATGTAGATGATACTGGCAACACACCTATATATATGGCAATTTAGCACACTTTAACATAATAGTATTAATGTATTTGACGTATAAAATACATGGAATCAAACCAAGAACACAACAGCAAGGTATTCAATCACTTATTAAAATTAATATATCATGGTGCATGTTTGTTGGGGGTACTTACCTGAGACATCAACACCCAGGGTAGCAGCCTTCTCATCGTAGGCACGGAGTTTCCTGCGGGTATCTTTGTAGGCTTTGCTATGCTTCATGTATAACATTGGGGTGTCCTTCACCCACTCGGCCAGCATGTCCTCAGTCTCGTTGCTCAGGATCACCCTTGACAGCTTCTTCTTCTTGATGGCGTCATAACGAACAGGGTCCGCGCTGCCAGGGGGGCCAGGGGGGGTCAGGGGTATCATCATCACTGTCAGTGTCCTCTAGGCTACCTTGGCTACCTGGGCTACCTTGGGTGTCCTGACTGGTCTGAGTATCCTGGCTGGGCTGAGTATCCTGGCTGCCGGCATCTTCAATGTCTCCGTCAAACAGGTCCATGTCCTCATGTCCACTGGGCTGGCTGTCCGGCACAATTTCATCAGAGTCATCCAACTCTTGCGACGCAACAGGCCTCCTGGCAGGGTGTGCGATGCGGGGTTGTTCGGGTGGTTGTAGCCTTCGGGGGTGCGATGCGGGGTTGTTCGGGTGGTGTAGCCTTACTGCGTTTCTTCAAAACACCAACACCACCCTTCCGAGACTTGGTGGCCGCCACCTTCTCCTTGGTCAAAGGCATGGTGCAGGGCAGGCAGGTACAAAGGAGTACAAAGGAAATCAAGCAACAACAGTTCTAGTGACCCTTCTAGGTTGCTTGTCCTCCAAAACACTGAGGATCAAGTGTCCAAACAGTGGTTTAGAGTGGGTAAGGGAACATTGGAAAGGGAACTACTGCCCTGCCACTAACGTGGCAGGACTAGGAAGTTAGTAGGGGACATATGGGTTAGTAACTGAGGGGAGGATAAAGTTATTCATTTACAAACGCAGTCAGTCGCGGGTTTGATGCGAGATATTTGTCTAGGCGGAATTTAAATGAATCAACGGTGCTGCAGTCTATAACGTCTCGGGGAAGCCCATTCCACAAGTTGACAACTCGATTGAAGAAGAAATTCTTAGATTCGTGCGAGTTAAAAGATTTACCAATAATTTTGCAACCGTTTCCCCGCGTGTAATTAGATTGGTCGATAGTGAAGTACTTACTACAGTTCATATTGTCGATGCCTTTGATGATTTTGAACACTTGAATTAAGTCGCCTCTTAATCTGCGCTGGGTTAAAGGAAATAGATTTAATTCTCTAAGACGCTCTTCGTATGGTTTGTTCTTTAGGCTAGGTATCATTTTGGTAACTCTACGTTGAACTCTTTCTAGCTTGTTTATATCTTTTTGGTAATAAGGGCACCAGGATTGAACGCAGTATTCCAGAAGAGGGCGGACTAAGGAATTGTAAAGGGTTAGGATAACTTCTTTGGATTTATGCTCAAATGACCTGCCTATAAAGCCAATTATTTTGTTTGCCTTCTTAACAACTTCTGAACATTGTTGACTCGGTTTTAGGTTACTCGATATTGTTACTCCCAGATCAGTTTCTCTGTTTACATTCTTAAGCTGAGTGCCATTCATCGAATAGTTTGCTTTCTCATTTAGGTATCCGACATGTAGTACTTTACATTTATCCGCATTGAAACTCATTTGCCAAATTTGGGCCCAACATGACAATTTATCTAGATTGTGTTGCATATCGTCAACTTGTTCTTTTGAGAGTACGCTATTTGCAATTTTTGTATCGTCAGCAAATTTTGAGATTGTGCAGGTGAGACCCTCATCTATGTCGTTGATGTAAATTAGAAAGAGAATTGGTCCTAGTACCGATCCCTGGGGTACCCCGCTACTTACATTGGTCCATTTAGATGCCTTACCGTTTATGACTACCCTTTGCTTTCTGTTGCTGAGCCAATTTTCTATCCATTTCAACACACCGTCTTGTATTCCATGCGCTTTTAGTTTTAGCAGTAAACGTTTGTGGGGAACTTTGTCAAAGGCCTTTTGAAAATCAAGGTATATAATATCTACAGCTTTACTCTCATCGTAGAGGTTGAGGATATCGTGGAAGAAGTCTAAGAGGTTTGTTAAACAGGAAGGTTTTTTACGAAAGCCGTGTTGAGTATCTTTAAGTATGTTATTTTCCTCTAAGTGATTTACGAGTCTGTCTCGTATGACCGTTTCTAGCATTTTACATACAACTGAGGTTAAGCTAATTGGACGATAGTTACTGGGTAGGGATTTGCTGCCTTTTTTGAATATCGGTGTTACGTTGGCTAGCTTCCACTGATCAGGCATAGTTCCAGACTGCAAGGATTTATTGAATAGTAATGTCAGTGGTTTGGAGAGCTCATTCTTAGCTTCCTTTAGAACTCTAGGCGAGATTGTATCAGGTCCTGGCGTTTTATTTACCTGGAGTTTATCTAAACAATTCAATACTTCTCGCTCTGTAACGGTGATATTGCTTAGAACATCTGAATTATCAATCTGAATCGGCGATGGTGTAGGGATATCACTGAGATCTTCTGTTGTAAAAACTGATGCAAAGAAGGTATTGAGGGCATTACTCATTTGTACTTCGTCTTTGGTGTATTCTCCTTTTTCATCGACTAAAGGTCCAACAGTTGAAGTAACTACTTTTTTCTTTCTGATATAACTATAGAATTCTTTCGGGTTTGTTTTACTTTGATTCGCAATATGTAACTCTAAGGTCTTTTTACTTTGCTTAATTAACTTTTTGGCTTTGAGTCGTAGCTCTACAAATTTCACCCGTTCTTCGTCATTTTGTGAGGATTTTAATCTATCATTAGCAAATTTTTTAGCAAGCAGGCAGTTTGAAATATCTTTATTCCACCATTTGGGCTTATTATTATGGCCTGGACGCCGTATTTTCGATGGTATGCAGTCTTGCACTGCTTTTAGGTAAGTGGTTTCGAATAACTTCCAAGATGTATTTATGTCGTTATTGTTAACCTCTGAAGTGCGCATGGGGGTAATTGGAAACGTCCCCCTGTGCTGACGTATTTGAGGTGTTTCCGTCACTAAAATATTCATTGTGCCATTAATAGCATTAATATTTATCCATATGCGCCTATTATGGGTTGATTATAAAGGTATTAACCTGAAACAACAATAAAACGAGTGAAAACAGCGTTTGGATGGTCAAAATCGGAGATATAGCCCGCGAGTTGTATAATGTATGGGTGAGGCAATCTGCTTTCCCGCCAATTTCCCCCAAGGCCACTGAGACACAGTCGATCGATACTCTCTCTCTCTCTCTTGCACTCGCTTGCTATCAGTGATGACCACACCCTCCAATCGGATTTCTAATGTTAGCACGAAAATATACCTCAGAATAAGGGAATAACAGGGAAAATAGGTGATAACTGAAGGAGAGGAGGAAAGTGGGGAAGGAGGGGAGGTAGAGGACTGAGATTTTGCATGGCCCAGGGGCCAAAAAAAAATAAAAAATAAAAAAAAAAATATAATTTTTTTTTTTTTTTTCGATGTCAAAAGTTGATTTTTATTTTCTCTGACTCTTAAGAGTCTTCCCGCAGTGCGCCGGGGGAACTCTTAAGAGTCTCCCCGCAGCTCCCGGGTTAATTAAAAAGCTCCAGTCAGTTTCTTTAAACATAGCTCTAAGTTTATGGAAGTTTGCTTTCTTGAAATTAGGGACTTTTTCGATGCTACTATTTGGTTCGTTACTAGTAAACTTTAAAGTGAAAGTTATCGTACGATGGTCGCTGTTACTGAATTCATCACCAACATTCAAATTCTCTATCAATTCTTCTTTTGTTGCAAGTACAATGTCAAGAACGTTATTACCACGGGTCGGCATTCGAACAAATTGATAAAGCGAACTCTCTTGCAAGTTCGTATACAAGTCATGTCCGGAGTGTGAAGTAAGAGTATCGCCCCCCTTGGTCACAGGTAAATTAAAGTCGCCAAAAATTACGGTATCTTGTGAGTTACTTACATCTGCAATTTGTTCGTAAATTTCTCGGTCAGTTTGCACTGATTGAGCTGGAGGTCTGTATATTAACGCAAGTATTATTTTTGTACCTTTATTATTCTTATTAGCACAAAAGATGTGTCGACGTTCACAATTTGAGGTTTTGACACGAGGGTCGGGTTAAGACTTTCTTTGATATAAAATAAAACGCCACCTCCATTTTTATTTATTCGGCTGTTCTCAAACATTACATAACCGGGAAGTGAATACTCTGCTAAAAAGTCTCTATCTTGTGTATTGAGCCAAGATTCTGTTATGCCAATCACATCATAATTTTCTGTAAACACTAGTTCCTCTAAATCTGAAAATTTATTGCGTATGCTACGAGCGTTTGCATAGAAAACCTTTAAAGTTGCGGTTTTAGAACTCGCAGATCGTTCTTTCATCGAATTTTTGGTTCTGGTCGGATCTACATTTACATTCATGGCTGTCCTCGGTCCTCGGTCGTTATCCCTGACGGTTTTGAATTTGGGTCGTGTTGGTGGAGCTTTATCCAAATTCGCGATTCTTGACGGATTAGTATTTAATTCCTTTGTAGATTGCCGTCCTCGCTGTCTTCGGTCCTCCTTCCTGGTTGTCCTGTGCTGAGTCGATTTCTTCTCCGAAAATCCTTCACCGCATCATTGAGAAGACGCCCAAAACGCGCTGCTCCCACCTGGTTCAGATGAACTCCATCGTCCGAAAACAAATAGTCATCGTAGTAGAAATTGTCCCAGGTGTCGACGAATCCCACGTTCTCCTTCCTGCAGAGGTTTGCTAGACAACGATTTGTGCTGGTGGCTATGTTGTAAAATCGGCTCTCTACACCGAGCCGGGGGACGATTCCTGAGACGATGATCCTTGATGACTTCTCCTTAAACGACTAAAGGGCAGCGTGGTAGGGCAGGCAGCGTGGTAGGGCAGGCAGCGTGGTAGGGCAGCGTGGGTCGATGTGCGGCACGGATCGATGGGTCCTTGCTGGGGTCACGGTGGAGAGTGGAGTAGGCAGCGTGGGCGGTCCTTTTATAGGGGGTGTATGACGCGGTGGTGCCACCTACTCGCGCGGTGTTGCCAGCATTCGCACACCGCTCGCGTAGACTCACGTTGGTTTCGCCTTTCCTTGCATAGATTCACGTTGGTTTCGCCGTTCCTCGCGTAGACCCGCGTTAATATCGCGTAAACTCATGTATACTCATGTTGGTTTCGCATAGACTCGCCACACATATTGTGAAATTCAGACCACCACGTGGGTACTCTCGTTTACGCGTGTTACACTCGCGTTACCCCGTGTTAACTCGCGTTAGGGGCGTGTTGACTCCTGTTTGACTCCTGTTAAACTCGCCTTTGCCAATATTGGCACCCACATGGTTATTTGCACATAGTGTTGACTCATGTTGTACTCGTGTAGACTCACGGAGACCCGCGTAGACTCATGTACACTCATGTAGACTCGCGATCATTTAATGTCTAAATAGTACAACGCGAGTCTACATGAGTGTCACGCGAGTCTACATGAGTGTCACACGAGTCTACAGGAGTCTACGCGAGTATACGCGAGTCTACGCGAGTCTACGCGAGTCTATGCGGTTTGGCGTCCTAGTCCCACTTGACTCTCCAAATTTCATGGATGCATGAAATCTTTGCCCGCGTTCGCGAGTGTACGCGGTGCAGCCCGAGTCAACGCGAGTCTGTGCGAGTGTCGGCGAGTGTCGGCGAATTTGGGATAATCATTGGCGAGTGCAAGAATTTCATCACTCGCGTTGGCCTCGCGCTCCGACTCGCCAATGTGTGAACCATGCATAAGTCATCACATTATAGGCGTCGTCTTTATTTATAATTAGATAGTCTATTTGAAGTGAATAGTACATTAGTCTTACCTTTTATAAACGAATATTCAGTATATAAATAAAATGAAGCGGTTAGGCTGTAGGCCTAGGCTAGGCCTAATATTCGTGGCCAAGTTAACAAATTTCCATAGCCTAGCCTATAGGCCTACGGTCTCGATTTCAATCGTATGGGTGAGTAATCATATCCTACTGTCTCGATTTATTTATTTCCATTTGAATTGATACTTCTATTTAGTGCGATTTTTATTAGTGCGTGATTTCATGGTCTCGCTTGCGAAATAGGCTAGGCCTATAGCGGCGCTTCACTTCAGTTAGGCTAGGCCTAGTTAGCTAGTTTGTTTTCTTAACCTAAACTAAGTTTATTAACCCTCCCGCATCCAGCAACTTAATTATCTAACTTATGGTAAGACATTCTCTAATTTGCCATGAAATATCAGGCTGGGCGAGTTTTCGAAGCCTTGTGTTTTTCTGTATTTTCATCCACCAGAA
>CM064501.1:21268857-21351357 GCA_032716605.1 Paralithodes platypus | reverse complement strand
AGGAACCTAAAGCTCTTGCATCCATTCAATCTAAACCATTGTCCCGGGTTAAAGTCAGTCATAAACCAAAACTTGCCTATCCTTCCAGCCAACAATAAGTCTTAACCCCCAGAATAAGTCATCATCCATTGTAAGAAACTCATCCGCTTCCTCTCCCACCAGGAAGCCATCACCCCATAATGTGTACAGATCTGCCCTGAAGAATCTTCCTCCAGCTACATCTACAAGGGCCAGCCAAAAGTCCAGGCGCACCACTCCCAGGACTACAAGGACCTAACCACCACGCGCAGACACCACCCCAGCGCCTTTGATCCTCTCAAGCCGGGCGCCTTAAGTCTGGGCAAGAATATTCACAAATACTCAGCCAGTCTGGACATCAGTAACTAAGCTTGCCTTTGGTATCTCTTTATCTGGGTAAAAGCAGCCAGAATAGCTGGTGTTCACACTTGAAGTTGTGTGCAGTGATCGGAGACTACCAGGTCGGGTTCCCCCCTTCAGGAAGAGGACTAGCTTGTGCAACCCACTTTGGGCCCCACCTTCCTGGCCTTCGATGCTGTGCCCAGACCAAGTGAATAAGGATTCCTGTCTTGTTCCTTTCAAGGGATTACAAGGATAGTGCAGTACTTAGAGACGACCAGGTCGGGTTCCCGCCTTCAGGAAGAGGACTAGATTGTGCAACCCACTTTGGGCCCCACCTTCACTGGCCTCTATTTACTGTATTAGTCTTGTGGTTCCAGAGACAAAAGCAGCCAGAATAGCTGGTGTTCACACTTGAAGCTGTGTGCAGTGATCGGACACGACCAGGTCGGGTTCCCCCCTTCAGGAAGAGGACTAGCTTGTGCAACCCACTTTGGGCCCCACCTTCCTGGCCTTCGATGCTGTGCCCAGACCAAGTAAATAAGGATTCCTCTCTTGTTCCTTTCAAGGGATTATAAGGATAGTGCAGTACTTAGAGACGACCAGGTCGGGTTCCCCCCTTCAGGAAGAGGACTAGATTGTGCAACCCACTTTGGGCCCCACCTTCACTGGCCTCTATTTACTGTATTAGTCTTGTGGTTCCAGAGGAGTTGCAAGGGAGTAATTTAATTGTCCCAAACCTTAGACTAACCATAGTGTCACTGGATAGACTGCTTGCAACTCTATACAGACCATTATGCTAGTCGCCGTAACCCCCCACCAAACCCTGTAGCAGAACTCCGGCATACTCTTAGTAAGTCCCTGCTCACGCGGAGTGCAAGAGGAACCCGGGTGCCTCCCGTGGCAGGCGCAGAGAAGCAAGGAGCTGTAAGGACATAGGAGTACAGCCTAATCCCGGACCAACATCCGGAAGTGCCACGCCCCAGCCGCCCTCCTGGACCACTGGATTCTCCCTCGATCTACGGCACCTTTTCACTCCAGCTCTCCTTTAAGTGCCTCATTACGCTTTATGGGCATAGAGTTGTCTCAGGGTAGTGGTTGAAGTTATCTTCAGGGGTTCTCACTAAATAACGTCTTGCGAGAGGGCTATCCTCTCTCTACGTAAATTGACGTTAATCTGCCCACTTGCCGGGACACATTAGACATAACTATCAGGGGATCCTTATATCCGCACATTCCCGGGTTATTGGTCTCCCATAGCCCGTCAGAGGGGACGCGCCTATATAAGACCCACAGCATATGACATACACACCTATTTACACATAACCTTGTTCCCTTGTATAACTTCTAGCCTCATTCACTTAACATTCTGTCAGGTTCATAACTCGAATAGATCTCAGTCTATCTCAGCTCCCGACGATTGTTGTATCAGCCTTCCGCATCTTGCTAGTTGCCCACACAAGTAGTTTTAGAATAAATAATCTTGCCAGGTGAGATCTAGCACACCTGTAGAATTCAGTTCATTTGTGAGCCTTTCAGAGCCCACCTTATTGTTGATGACCACTTGGTCATTGTTGCTTTAGAGTCAGTTAACGTCACGATTGCCGGGGACATCATAGTATGATCCAGACGACATCTGCCATTACTGCACTCTTGTTACCTTGCTGAGATCTTGCTTGAGATCTAGTTGAGTGGGAGGTAAGCCTCCACTATTTTGGATACTCTATCATTGTATCCGAGGAGTTATTGTTAACTTGAGTCCGGACCCATTGTTCGACTCTTGCCTTATAATCATATTATTATTTGTATGCTCTATTTACCATTGTTGCCATTTTGATGATCTCAGTGTTCCAGAATTAAATATATTGCTCCTCCATGAACCAGGTGTAAAGTGAATAAAACCCATGTTAACTTGTCGCCTGTGTAATTATTCTCCTGCCGTGTTGTCTCTTTATTAAAGTTGAAGGTATACTTCTCCAGTTAGAGAGTTAATCATTGCACTCAGAATATATCGCGTTCCAATTTGGACCGGGCATAACACATACGTTTCTAATTTGACTGTGTTTGTATTGCTACTATTTGCCCCTGCTGATAATATATATGATGATGACAATAAGTCATTGGGGATGAGGGGGCAAAGCCCCCCTCAACCAATATTGTAGAATTTGTATCCCACGGCCGTCGGCCGGTAACAAAATAATTTACCTAACACCTGGCCGTGGGATATAATAAACTCAACCCATTGATTTACCCTTTATTCTGTAGTTTAAATTAAAAAATAAAAACAGTTTGTGTTTGCTGATTTGCATTTGGGAACCGGAAATTTCACGAGGGTTGCTGATTTGTGTTTGTGGAAGTTATGTTCTGGGTTTGCAAATTTGAGTTTGTGGACTAGATTTTTTGTTTGTGGTGCCCAGCTCTGATCGAGTGTTCCAAGGCCCTAGTCTGCCTGATCTCAGTAGGGCTTTGTGCAAAGACGTCCGTGAATTCATAGAGGATTTCCAGGAGCTGTTGACGTTGGGTGCTGGTTAAGTCCTCAGGAATGGTGGGAAGTACAGTCTGAGGCATGATGGTAGGTGTAGGAGAGAGTTCGTCGTCGAATGTCTCAATTAGGTCGCCGATGATGAGGCCATTGGGTAAGGTGAGGGGATCATCAGTGATGTTATCAATCAGGGCGCCGTGGTGGTGAGGAGATATGAGGGCTGGTTGAATTCTACATCTATCTGCTGCGGGTTGATCCATTTGTGGTGTGAAGATCATAGGAACGGCAGATGTGTGACGTAAGGATACCCATTGTTGATGTTGAGCCGGAATGTGCATGGCCTGAGTTTTGACTGCTGGGGTCACTATGGTGATGGAGGCAGGTGTGTGTGGTCTCTGTGGTTTGGTACAGTTGGTGGTAGGTGAGCGGTGGCTTGTGAGGGGGCCTGTCTTGTCAGCATCCGGGCTCGGCTTGTCTTTTATGTATTTCCGTTGAACTTTGTTCCTGGGGATGTTTTTAAGAAGTTTTTATTTGCGAATATGAGGCGAAGGGAGGTGTGGCAGAGTGGTCTTGACACTGGACTGGTAATCCAATGTCAATGGGAAGATATTGGGATGGAATTTGTGCTGAACCTAGTTTCAGTGCATTACCACAGCACACCGAAATGCCAAAAAAAAATATACCCTCATTGTTCCCTGATTAATATAGGTTTGAGTCCCGGAGGGGAGAATGAAAACCTAATATTTAGTAGTGGCCCCGAAATCATTGACGATATGCCTATTAATATAACAGCCTCCTTTCAAGCGCCTGCGGGTAGCCAGTTTGAAACTCCCGCTGCGGGGATAAGGAGTACTACATCATAAGTGTAACGCTACTTCTCTTATGGAATCGTCTTATGATTGGGGTACACACTACGAAAAAACTTTGTAAAAAATAAAAGACAAAAAATAAACTCAAAACTTGTTTTGCTATAGCTTTCCATCTTGTGGATTTCTTGTGCGTGGATTCTCGCCCAGACGGTGGTAACCGAGACTCCATTCCTCCTTCACTGACATATTAAGACTAAACTCAAGACATCAAACGAATGGGAAGGGGATGGACGGGAGGGCCCTACATCGTCAATGATTTCGGGGCCACTACTAAATATTAGGTTTTCATTCTTCCCTCCGGGACTCAAACCTATAATTTATTAGTGGCACCTCCATCATTGATGATATGCCTGATATCTCAAGACTGGAGGGGGACATTCGTAACAATATCAAACCACCAATAATACCATAGGTAGAGACAAAGAATCGCACAGCAAATTTGAGTTCTTTATTGTTTACATACAATATGGTATAAAAAATATAAAAGAGAGAAAGCAGTGCATTACTTCGAAGAAGATCTGCTTTATACATATGATAAGATTCTCACCTCGAGATTCATAAACTTGTTGTCAAGGAACAAACTTCTATTCCTGATCAACATATCTTTTGTCCTTAAACTTATTTGTACCGTACATGTTATATAATTTGTACATTTTGACTATATAGTTGCAACTATTATTTGTATCTTTACATAGACAAATATATTAGAGCTGTAAAACCAGCTCGACTTATAAAGTATCGCAGCTTGTGACCTTATCACATCTTCCGGCGGAGGGACTCTAGGGGTCTTGGGGCTTACCTGCACTCCCCCCCCCCCTTTTCTTTAAGATTAAACTTAATACATAATAGCAAATAGATTCATTAGACCCTCTGTCGTAAGACCACACAGGCTAGCTTTGGTTTATCCAGAGCCACCGACAGGTATCGCGTTAGGAATGTATGATTTGAAGCCCACAAATTAGTGTTTGCTATGTCATCAATCGAATAATTTTGTAAGAATCTGAGAGAGACAGCCCACTTTCTGATGTCATGGGCTCTGCCCACTACACCGGGATTACTTTCCCTAATGACTTCTACGAGTAAGGAGGCTAATCTTCTTCTCGTGACGCGAGTAGCCTACCTGTGTTGTTGACCCATAAGGCTCCTGGTTGTTGAGGTTTTGCTACCCTCATAAACTTTATTAAAGCCTGCACCGGACACAAAATATGATGCGCATGTCCGCGTTTGAGTGCCGGTACCGTAAATTCTGAAAATACATGATCACAGTGTTCGTTCTTCTCTATGAGCGTAGGAGACGGAGCGATCTGTAAATGCTCGTTCAGTCTCCCAAACCTGAGGCAATTAGGTTCGTTGCTCATCGCCGCCAGCTCAGATACCCTGTTTCCTGTCACCAAAGCCATAAGGAACACAGCCTTCTTCAATGAGTCAAAATCCGGTGCATTATTATACTTGCGCGAATGAAGCAAAGATAAAGCTTTGTGTAGCGACCAGGTCGGCATGAGCTGCCGTGGTGGTGGGCGTAGTTTGAAACATGCCCTCATGAACCCTTTCTCCTCCGCCTGTGGTATGGATAGACCGGTAAGGTCGTAAAAGGGGCTTCTAATGGCAGATTAATGATTCTTTAGTGTAACTACCGAAAGGCGTTTTTGTTCAAACAAATAGTCTAAGTATTTAAACACCAAAGCAACTGATGATTCTGTTTGCACCGTTTCGACTATCCAGGCTGTAAACGATTTCCAATGATACTGATATTGTCGCCTGGTAGACATTGTATACTGATTAAGAAATTTATTTGTCACACTCTCCCCGTACTGAGTTAACCATTTGGCATTTTGAATGTCCATAAGGCAAAAGTCAGCAAGGTCTCTAGGTTGCCAATTGTCTGCAAGTGGAAGTACGAGACCAGGAGTGACACCGGGTTCTCGCACCTCGTTTTCAACTGGTGGTACCACACCTGGGCCGGCCAAAGTGGCGCGATCATCGAGACTAAGCCCCGGTAACCCCGTAGTTTGTGAACTACTTGACACATGAGTGAAGCGTCTGGAGGCGGAAAAAGATAGATTGAATTCCATTTGTTACAGTCCTCCGACAATGCGTTTGGACCCCCCGCCGCAGTTACTTCCCAGCGGGTTAGGTAGAGAGGGAGTCTGTGGTTTCCCTTGGACGCAAATAGATCCACTTGTGGACGGTATGGCTCTGCAATCATCTTGTTGAAGATGTTTTGCTTGAGTGCCCATTCTTCTACTGTGCTCTGTCTCCGGGACAGGGCGTCTGCCCAGACGTTCGCTACGCCTGGGAGGTAAGATGCATGAAGATGAATGCTCAACGTTTCGGCTAGAGCAAAAATCTATTCTGACAATTCCAGCAACTTGCAAGACCTCGTTGACCCTTGCTTTTGAATGCAGTGGACTGGATTCAAGTTGTCCATCCGAAAGGCTATTGATTTTCCCTGTAAAGAAGGGCCGTGATTTTGGAGGAAAACAAAGGGACTAGAAGTTCTTGTTTGTTGATATGAAAGTTCTTGTCTTTGGACCACAGACCTTGACCTTGGTGGCCTAAATTTGACTGATATCCCCAGCCTATTGTCCCTGAAGCATCCGTGTCTACCCATACCGTAGGTGGGGGAGAAATCCACGTCATGATTAAGTGCAACATTTCCTTCCTTGCCCAGACCGACAGTAAGTTGTGAATTAATGGAGGGATAGGCCATAATTTTCCCTCCGGTAACAGTGGGAAACATTTGTTGCCTTCCATGATTAATCTCTTTACTTTCAACCAGCCCAACTTCACAGTTAGTTGAATCCAGTTGAGAGAACCGACCAGGGACTCCCATGTCTTCCTCGTGATGTTCAGACTGTGGAGAAACGCGAACAATTTCCTGCGAAATCTGTTGCGGTTGTCCACACTCTGACTGAGAGTAAGGTTGGCTGTGTCCCAGACCAGCCCTAACCACTGAATTACCTGTGTGGGAACAAGGTTCGACTTTACCAGGTTGACCTTGAACCCTAAGGTTTGTACATGATTTATTACCTGATTGACATGGATACGGCATATACCTTCTGACTCCGCCACTACTAGCCAGTCGTCTAAGTACCACAACACCTTGATCCCCTGAGCTAACATTGGCATAAGTGCCTGCCGGACTAGTTTTGTGAATATTCTTGGTGCCAAGTTCAAACCGAAAGGCATTCTCTGAAAGACATAAGTCTCTTGCCTGATCCTCAAGGCGAGGAATTTTTTAAACCTTCTGTTTATCGGGACATGCCAATAGGCGTCGGTCAGGTCTAGTGAACATATCCAGCCTTGCGGCGGGAGAGAGAGCCTGATTTGATTCACTGTAAGCATCCTGCAGATTGAATTGTGAATGTAAGTATTCAGACACGAGAGATCTACTACTGGTCGCATCTGCACACTGTCCCTCTTTGGCACAAGAAAAAGTCTGGACGTGAAAACATGGCAAGTTGAGTCTACCGGGACAATGACATGCTTGGTGATCATTTCCTGAACTAGTGACTCCACCTCTAAAGAAACATGGTTGACTGCTAGAGCTTGATGTAAACGAGGTCGCCGGAGCCACCGCCAGGTGATTCCCTTGCGTGCCACTGTCCGTGCCCATGTCCGCCGGGGCCAGGCCCTGTATTCACTCACTTGTTCGTCAAGGGGAATCCATGCAATGCGAGCTAAGCTCATTATTATAGCGCCTCCTTAACTGGGAATGTATTGCGTGAAATGCATGTTAAGTGTTTATGTATCGTTGGAATGGCTGTGGATGTGTGTGTAGTCTGTATTTTAGCCAATTGGCGACATCTGGAAACGAAGGCTTTGGGTTAATCTGTACGGTGCCATTCTCACTATGGTACCAGTCTCACCCGAAGGCTTAGGTTGACCAGTAGCTTAGGTTGACCAGTACGATACCCACCTCACCGTGTAACCGATCACCAACCCCAGATGGGACGTCACAGCTTCGTCCACTTATTCCAGGTTCCTATTTATACTGCTAGGTGAACAGAGGCTACACCATTGGGAGACTTGCCCAAATGTCTCTTCCCCGCCCGGGTCTCGAACTCGGGACCTTCTGGTTGTGAGCCAGACGCGCTATCCGTTACGCCACGGGGAGGTGACATGCTTGAAATGACCCCATCACTAGACTGGGGTTGTCCGGCAGAACTACCCTCGAATCCATCTCGCCTGCGGTAGGCCCCGGGAGAGAGGGAATTTGACTGACTAGTTTTTTGTTGGTGTTGGGGTAGAGGTAGATGGCTGACTAGGTTTGACAGATGTCGTTCCCTGATTTGGCTTATGTTGTGACTTATTCTTGTTCTACTTACCTTGTGGTTTACCCTGTTTATGCTTGTGCTGAGTACCTCCCTGCTGTGGGGAAGACCAGGAGTCCTGAAAGGACTGCTTAGCACTGGTAGCATGAGGCTTACCTCCATTCTTTGGTTTGGAGTATGGTTTCTAGAACGAGTCTTTCTTTGGCTGGGAGGTACTCGTCTTCAAGCTGTCTACCAAATTGTATACTGCTCTCCATGTGTCTAAATTTAATAGAGAGGCAGTTAAGACAGGGGAAAGAGTCACCCGGCAACCAATGTCTTCCGGGAACTTCTTAACCATATACACCCTCAAGTCCTGGCGTGCTCGACCAGCCTCCATTAAGGCTATTCTGATGTCACCTAGAGACTGTATTGAATTTTGTAAGAGCAGCCGCCGTGACAACTCCGTGGCTTTCCTTACATTTTGATCTGCTACAGCTGAAATAGTCCGTGTGAGGGACTGGGCTATTTGGCGACTTACAAGATATTGGGAAAAAAGTCTATAAGCTTTGTTTCTCAGTTTAAAATCTCTATCCAAGTGAGCAGGGGGAGGAGTAGAGAATGGTTCCTGTAATTCATAGTGAGCAAGTTTGGGAGCCGAAATAAAATAAAAAAGAGCTTGTGACACCCCTCCCGCCTTATTTATGGGGAGTGAGAACCATGAATGGGTTTCCTGAGGAATTTGGTGGGAGGTTTTAGTCGTAATGGTAGCTGCAAACTGTTGCGCCTCAGCTTCCCAGTCCACCCACGGACCCACACCTACCTGACCCACCTGCAAGACTGGACTGTGTTTGATCTAGCGCCGGAATTGTATCCAATTCCGGCATCAGTGCGTTTAGAGCTTTCATATCATTGACGCCGTCAGAATTTGTCCAGTCAGCGAAAAGTCTTGCAGATGAGACAGGAGGCAAAGCCGGAGTTGAAGAATACACAAAGAAATCAGAACTATAGACATTGGGTATAGCCTTAATTCTAACATCTAACAACCTTCCCTGCATATCCTTGGCCCTCAGCTTCTTGCTCTTATTAACCTCTATGGTCCAGTCACTCGGGACCGGAATCTCCCCCGATACAGTCGTCTGTGCCATGTGAACGTTCTTGGCTATAGCCGGAACCCATGAACAGTCAGGCCCGTATAGAAGAGGCATAGGGCCTCTTCTATGTGGAATTTTGTCGAGGGGAGGAGGAGTAATATCTGTGATAACTCGGACATTTGTAGTTGTCAAGGCGGCGGACACTGCCGTGTCACTTGCCGTGGTGGTCGTTTGATTAACGTTAAGAGGGGGCATGGCGGTACTGGGAGGTTGAACTCCGGTAGATTCTAAGGGCCTCACTGTCGACTCAATTGGGGGAGCTACCGGTGCCAGAGTGGGAGGGACCTGAGAACTAGGGATATGATATTGTCTCATAACTTTATGCAAGATATCGTCAAGGTCATCTGTTGTAATATATTTACTCTGAGATCCCCTAGAAGACTCTGGACCTGCCTCAGAGCCTTCCTCGTTCACTGGTTGTCCCGAGGATATTTCAAGTTCCTCTAATTCCTCCGGCACTTCTACAACCTCCGGCGTTTTCTGCCGCTGTTCTGATACCGGCTCATTCAAAGGCCACACTAAGTCAGGGACTGACGAGGGAATAGTTAATATGTTATCACTGCCCCTCTGTCTGTCTTGGCCCTGAAACATAGACTGTACCTGTGATGGCTCCGACTATCTCTAAACACCCCGGTTAAGCACGGCGGGTGGTTGGGAGTCCAGTATAACACTAGCCTGGTAATTGTCATAATGCTGCACGGTACAGGGTGTATAGCCCCGGTATTGTTCCGCCAGTACCCGTTGTGACACTATCGGTGGTCCCGTACATGGTGCGGCAAGATTTACCTTAGGTATAAAAAAGATTGTAGGCTGTGGTTCACTGATAGTTTCTTTATGCCCTTCCCTGGGATTCGACTCAGTCTCCTCAGTCGCCACCTCCGAGTTGCCTGATTGGACAGACATGAAGGTAGAGGCGGAGGAAAGTGTCCGCGGAGCCGGCGTAGGTTGACGCCGCGACAGCGTCTCATCCTTGCGGGAACTTTTATGTCCACTCACTGATTTCGGGGTTGATGTCACAGAGTCTTCCCGCCTTCTCTTACTAGACTTCGCCAATGATTCTACTGAAGACTGGCGTGATCGTCTATGAGGAGACCTAGACCTGGACCTAGACTTGGTCCTCGGCGAAGGTGAACGTCCTCATTTGCAGCGTCGGGGTGGGTCGCCTCATCGCTGTCAATATTCTCGTTACTACTCACTAATTCTTTTGACAAAACTTTGGCCTTAGTTTTTGATTTGGGATTGACTTAGCCAGCGTTGCTTTTAACACGGGAGATTTAATCACTAGGTGGTCCCAAAGTGCTTCGTCATCACAAAGTAATGCCTTATGGGCCACGTCTTTTGCATAGACATTAAAAATAGCTTTAATCTCCTGAAGGGCTACGAGGCAAGAATGGTCCCTCTTCTCAAACACGTTTGACCACAGTTCCTAGCAAACGGCGCACTTTTGAGATATCCAAAGTCCCCTAGATCTGTCGAGGCACTTTACACATCTGATGCAATGTTTATGAGCAAAAACCGGGAGAAGAGAGCAGTTAGTTGTAGCGCACAGAGTAAACAAAGGCATGATGGAGCGAACCCCCCCCCCCCCCCCGCCATGATCGGCTCCCTCACCTGCTGCCTGTGCTGCTACTGGAGTGATGAAATCTGGAAATAGAAAATTTCCAGGAATCAATGCTCATAAGGACAACCTGAGAGGTGTTAACATATCCTATCCTTCAAGTCCGCTGGAAAATTAGCTATAGCGCACCGCTACTCTAACCTTCCGCTGGACCTGTTTTAGGAAAACTTACGTGTTTCCTATTGAACTGCTTACCTGTGACAAAGTGTCACTGGCCCAATTAATCCTTAGTAACTATCTATTGACTATGGTCTAGATAGTAATAACCCCACTTGACTGTTGCGCCTGGCGAGGAAAGTCATGCCGTGTTAAGCTATCGGTTTGGGCGAGTTCGCTTGGCGGGCCGAGATTGCTCCCTTAGGAATTCGCATTTCCGCCGGAAGGTTCGTGATACAGCACACCACGCCGGGATATTTTGGCTCAGTCCTTTCACCTGCGAGGTGAGGGTAGGCGTCAATACACAGAAAGATCGCCGGAAGGAAAAGAGCCAAAACTTTGGAAGGGTTGATTTATTTGTGAAAGTCAGACCCCCCAAAAACACACCCCACCACCATCAAGACGTCTCCTGACTCCCTGTTTACATGTTAAACATACATAAACGTGTAAACGAGGGAAATATCTTAGGGCTATAATAGTATAATAATAATATTATTAATAACATACAAAACCCCTAGACCCTACGGAGACCCCGAATGATGCTGGCCACGAGGCTTGTAGTAATCATACTCCTTGAAGTTTACCTTACCTCCTGAAGACACAGCTGCGACATCTGGCGAGGGTCCCACGAGAGTGGAAAAGCAGGCTCGTACCCTGGAAAGTTCCACACCACATGTGACAACTCTTAGACCAGGGCATCTGCTAAAATAACGATAATGCCACTGCTTCATAGAGACGGCCTGAAGCATATTCCTGCGGATATAGTAGCCTCCTAGCTAGTAGGTATAAGCAAATCTAAGGCGCAAAAACATAAACAAAAAACACATGAGGCGTGGATCCTGAAGGACTGAAGGCGCCTGATCAATAGTAACCTATTTTAACACTTCCCTGCGGGCATACCAATGGGGTAGCCTGTGCTAGCTAGTCTAAAGCTGTTCATATACAACTCAGATAAATACAAATGAGCAAGGACTCACTAGAAGCGAGCGAACGAAGAATGTGGCAGAGCACAGGCGCGCACGTCCAATTGGGATGAGCGCGGGGAAGGGAAAGAGGAATGGAGTCTCGGTTACCACCGTCTGCGCGAGAATCCACGCACAAGAAATCCACGAGATGGAAAGCTATAGCAAAACAAGTTTTGAGTTTATTTTTTGTCTTTTATTTTTTACGAAGTTTTTTCGTAGTGTGCACCCCAATCATAAGACGATTGATTCCATAAGAGAAGTAGCGTTACACTTATGATGTAGTACTCCTTATTCCCGCGGCGGGAGTTTCAAACTGGCTACCCGCGGGCGCTTGAAAGGAGGCTATTATATTAATTGGCATATCGTCAATGATGGAGGGGCCACTAATAAATATAGCATTGTATGAATATTCCCATATTCAAAATATGCTTCAGAGGTCAATGCCTAGTGAGTTAATTGCTCAACAGGTGGCGTTCTGAGAGTGAGGGTCCGAGTCTGGTGGGGAATGAGACGGAGAAGCGCGGAGGCGGAGCAGCTTCAGAGATGGAGTTGCTTCGAGCCGGGGTGCTTCTCATGTCTCACTCCCAAGACTGTAACAAGACCTCACGGGCCTCATCGTGTTCAGCGGTTGAGTGTGTAGGCTCTCAGCCTATGCCCGAGAGGGAGTAGTTGGAATATAGAAAGAACAAAATATCCAGTTGTGCTTGCAGGCGCTGCAACACATCCAATCCCATGTAGCCGTCATATTGTGTGCATTCTGAGTAGAATACTACAAAAGGGAGGTGGCAGGAGGCTTCTGGGTCTGGGGTGGTGATGCGCAAGGGTGTGGTCTCTCTCCTGATGGGTAGGGGTGTGTCCCCGGCACTGATGAGATTAGTGGTGGTGGCGTTCAACATTCCGAATCTGCAGTGGTTTTGGTCGTAGAAACGGTTGAACAGGCAGGATCTAGCAGTTCCAGTAGCTATCAGGAGACGTACTGGTACCCTTTCCAGTTTCGCCAGATGGTAGGTGGGAGGTGGTTTGATCAGCGTGGAATCCCCCGCCGAAGCCATGATGGGCGGAGGAGACTTAAAAAACCTGAGGGAGATCTTCTTCCTCTTCCTGCTCTTCTGGATTTTCTTCAATGGCCTGGATTGAGGTGGTGGCTTCCAGGGGGCCTTCTCCTTCCGAATTGTTGTCCTCAATTTCCAATATCCGGGATTCCTCATCCGTGGTAAGTACTCTGGAAGCCTACTGTTGTTTTTGTTTTGCATGATCCCTTATGTAATGTAAGGGACAGGTTGTGTTGCAAACACTTAAGTTGAATGGGTTGATCAATATCAGGGGCCTGTTCCGGAATCTGGGTGTGGTGGTGCTCGTGGGTCGGCCTCGATTTATAGGGTTAGTGGGCAGAGGAACCATGTTCGGGGCATGGCTTGGTGGATACGCCCTGTTGTAGGAATGTGGGTGGTTCTGGAATGGTGGTTATCTTGATCCGTAGCTGTGTGAGGGTCCTGGCCTTCGTCTTCCTTGAGGGTGGGTGGGGAACCTTTTCATAGCTCCTACTGTTTAGGTCTTGGGTTTGGTGGCCAGGAGCTTCCTGATGTTGATGATGTCTCGGTCGTAGCCACCAGGGTCATGGATGGTGAAGTGCTCTCAAATGAAGTTGGGGAGCACTCGCAGCAGGGTGCTAAAGATGTGCTGTTGCTGCTGTATATTGCTTTGGATAGGGTATGCAGCCCTGAAATGTTGTGCCAGGAGTTAGAGGGTTAGAGGGTGTGTGTCGACGGCGGTAGCCCTTCTCGGAATTCGCGCCACGGCGGTGGTGAGTCTCCGGGCAAGATGGGCGTGTGGTGGTTTGGGCTTTATGGAAGGTTTTCCTTCCTGGATGTTTTTGTTGAACTTCTTTGGTTTTGCTGGTGGTGTGGAGGTTAACCTCACAGTTAGGTCTTTTCCTGGTGTCGGGGGAAGTGGCGACCTGGGCCTGACGTGGTGAGGAGGCTCTTATGTCCTCTTGTCTTGACGGAGTGGTGACAGGAGTTGTTTTTGTACTGGTGCTCTCATATCCTCTTTCGCTTTTCTCCCCCATCTCAAAAACTTTCCTTGTGGGCATTTCCTGACCCATAAGGTTACACCTCATCCTATTTACAGGTACGGCTTTTAACCAAGAGGGAGCGGAGGGTGAGCAGAAAGCCTTCTACTTTACTGCATGTCTTATTCTTCCACTTTAAACTGTCCCTGTATAGTTGTATAGTAGTATTAAGGCCGGACCACCTAGTTGGGACCACAAGGTCTGTGTGGTCTGAGTATCTGTGTAACTATGTGTAACTCTCTCTCTTTATATATATATATATTTAATAGTGGCCCCTCCATCATTCACGATATTGCCTATTAATATAATAGTCTCCCTTCAACACCCGCGGCAGCAGTTTTGAATCTCCCCCGCGGAAGGGTCAGGGAGTACTCGTTCATAAGTACACGCTTAATTCTCTTATGGAATCGTTTTATGATTGGGTACCCTACAGAAAAAAACTTTGTAGAAGATAAAAAAGAAAATTTTAACTTAATATCTGTTATATTATGGCTTTCCATGTGTGGATTTCCTGTGCGTGGCTTTTATACGCAGGCCCCCTAGCGGCCATAACTTCCTTCTCCCTTCCGCGGTCGTACCAGGCGGGCGGGTGTCCCTTGTGCTCCAGCTTCATTCGTCGTTCCTTCGCTTATCGTGAGTCCTTACTCATTTGTATACATCTGCGTTGTCGTGAACAAGGTTTAGATTAGCTAGCACGGGCTGCCCCATTGGTACGTCCGCAGGAAGTGTGTAAATTAGGGTACTATTGTAACAAGGTGCCTAGGTATCCCAGGATTTATTAGTGGCCCCTCCATCATTGACGAACATGCCTATTACATAAGGCATCCTCTTCAAACACTAATCCGCCGTAGTTTGAATCTACCGCGCAGAGCATTTAAAATCTGAGGAGCCTTCATCATGAGCACACGCGACCTCACTCATGGCTTCAGTCATTATGAATTGGGTTCTCACTACGAAAAAACTTCGTAAAAAATAAAAAACAAAAAGAAAATAAGAATAACTATCCAATAAGCTTTCCATCATATCGTAGATGTACTTGTGTGGATCTTTGACCAGACGCTGATTCAGGCGTCATTCTTCCTTCTCTGCTCTGTGGTCAGCCGGCCCGGACGTGTCTCTCCACGCTCCGCTGGTTCCGCATTTGCTGCGTCCCTAGTGAGTTTTTTCTCATTTGTTTACTCCGGGATGTATCGAGTAAGGTTAGGATATGCGTAGCAGGAGTGTCCTGGGCTGGTTGCCCGCAGTGCAGTGTATTTTGGGTCGTGTGTTTGGGGCATCTATTTCGGATGTACCCTCGTGGTCCGGTTGTGGACAGGTGAACTTTTCACAGTTAGCTAGCTTTGTGATGCAGGCGGCTTTCATTACGCGTTATTGCTTCCTTTTATCTTTCTGATGAGGTAGCGTATTTTTGCTGACGTTCCCAGCGTATTTTTCTTCACTTAGTGAAGTTTTTTCTGGGTCCCGAGTCAGTTCTTCCCTTTGCCGGAAGTATTTGCTACAGTGGTGTGTTGGCGGTGGTTCCTGTTGTGATATAATTCAGTGCTTTTTGTTTATATTCCGAAATGTTAATGTTATCCGTCTGCCTAGGCCTAGCCAGCCTCTCGTATCTTTACCACATATACAAGTGTTATTGATTTATTTTCTAAATATGTACTACTCTGTGATGTGTGTCCTGGGTTAGTTGTGTATTGGCTAATTCCACGGACTATGTTGGGCCCGGCGCTAGTTGTGTTTTGGCTACGCCTCGGTCCTGTGTTGCGTTCAGATGGTATCTGGACGGGGTGGGTTATTTCCGGCGGGTTTTTCTCGGTTACACCATGAAAAAACACGGCTGGTTGCCGAGTTTTGGCCACGCGAGGTTTAAAAACAGGCTTGTTTCCCCGGCGAGTGGGTGTCTCTGGCTCCCCAGGACTGCGTCTCTGGGGTGCCTGTTTCAGGCTCCTTCTGATTCCCGGCGGGTTGGCTGTACCCATCTAACAGTGTTCATACGGACACGTGTTGTTTGTAGTTTTTTCGGTTTTGCAAAGCCAATATAAAACCATGCTGTTGTTGTATTTCCTCCCCGGCGATCTTTTACAAAGATGTGGGGTTAGGAACAATTGGGGTTAACTTTTAAACTTTAAATCACCCGGCGGGTGCAACCTGGTAGGGTGGGATGACCGAATTTGCAAAATTCAGTTTAATTGACCAGACAATTGAGGGATGCATTGTGTATCGCCTCCTTCAACATACGGCAATTTAAGGCACAATTGGGGTTAACTTTTTTTAAACTAATATTCACACCCGGCGGGTGCTCCCTGGAAGGGTGGGAATAACGAATTTACAATTCAGTTAGTTAACCAGACAATTGAGGGATACGTTTTGTATCGCCGCCTTCAACATACGGCGATCTAAAAAGATACTTCGGGAGAAGTTAGATCTCGTATATTTGTCAGGCTTCCCAGTTTTTGATCTACGAGATAATTCGGGGGCCGGCGTCTTTTTTAGTGTCTTTTCTTCTCCAAAATTGAATCTTGAAACAAACACCACCGGAAAGACTTAATCAGTTATAAACGCCATGCTGGTCTTTATATATTATGTCAGAGGGTATTCATAAATCTTTTGGACAAATTAAGATATTCTGAAATCTTTTACTTAAGAAACCCCACCGCGTAGCGAGCTGTAGTCGTTGAGTATTACGTCTCGTTACCCGGCGGGTTATTTAACACTTGTGTGCGAACATGTTTGGGTTTACCTTATGAGCATTAATTCCTGGAAATTTTCTTTTTTTCCAGAGCTGGGTCCCGGCAGGTCTATGCAGAACCTGGAGTAAGTATCCCACCTGTCTCTGTCATGGCTACCTTTGCCCCGGTTTTTGCTTTATGCATTAGGCCCTCCTGTTCAGGTATCCCTATTTTTGCGCACACCCTTTGTATAAAATGTGTTAAAATGTCTCGTTTGGTGTGGGTTACCTTTCCGGCGTTTTTTCTCGTTGCTCCGAGAATACCGTTTTTGTTTATCGAGTTTTAGTCAGGATGGCTCAAAATAGGTAAGTTACCCCTACGAGTTTGGTCGCTTGAGGGCTCATAAGAAACTGCGTTTTCTGTGGTCGAGCCTGGGATCAGGCTTCCTGTGTTATTCATTGTTTTATGCATTACACCCTCCTGTAATGTATAGTTTAGTGTGGGTTACCTTTCCGGCGTTTTTCTCGTTGTTCCGAGAACACCGTTTTTGTTTACCGAGTTTTAGTGAGGATGGCTAAAATAGGTAAGTTACCCCGACGAGTTTGGTCGCTTGAGGGCTCATCAGAAACTGCGTTTTCTATGGTCGAGCCTGGGATCAGGCTTCCTGGTTTATTCCCGTCGAGGGGGGCTCCACACAGTTTTCTAGGTGATCAGGCTGACACCTGTTGGACTTGGTTTTCTCTGCTTTTCAAAGCCATTGAAACAATGCTGTCTGTTTGTTTGGTCTTTACCTCCCAGCGACCTTTTTAGAAAGAGGTCTGGGGCAGGTATAATTGGTTTGACATTGCATATAAAACCCGGCGGTTGTACCTTCGGGTGGTTATATTAACGGATTTGCGATTCGAGATAATTTGCCAAACAATTGATTGATACAATAGGGTATCACTGCCTTCAAGACGGCGATCTATGAGGGCTTCTGGGAGAAGCCGGATTAGAGATTAAGATAAGCTTAGACTTTTTATGGGATAATTAGATGCCTGAATCGTACTAGTGATTCAAGTGTAAAGGGATACTTGAAAGACTTCATCTTTAATAAAGATATGCTTCATCTTTATGAGGAATAAGAAGTTATTCTTAATTCTTTTGGACAGGTGAAAGATATGCTGAAATCTTTAATAAGCCATTGAAACAATGCAGTTTGTTTGTTTAGTCTTTCCTTCCCGGCGACCTTTTTTACAAAGAGGTCTGGGGCAGGTACAATTGGTTTGACATTGCATATAAAACCCGGCGGTTGTACCTTTGGGTAGTTATATTGACTGATTTGCAATTCGCGATCTTTGTATTTCCTCCCCGGCGATCTTTTACAAAGAAGTGGGGTTAGGAACATTTGGGGTTAACTTTTAAACTTTAAATCACCCGGCGGGTGCAACCTGGAAGGGTGGGATGCCCGAATTTGCAAAATTCAGTTTAGTTGACCAGACAATTGAGGGATGCATTGTGTATCGCCTCCTTCAACATACGGCGCTTTAGGGCAAAATTGGGGTTAACGTTTTTAAAACTAATATTCACACCCGGCGGGTGCTCCTTGGAGGGATGGGAATAACAAATTTACGATTAAGTTAGTTAACCAGACAATTGAGGGATACGTTTTGTATCGCCGTCTTCAACATACGGCGATCTAAAAAGATACTTCGGGAGAAGTTAGATCTCGTATATTTGTCAGGCTTCCCAGTTTTTTATCTACGAGATAATTCGGGGGCCGGCGTCTTTTTTAATTTTTTTTTTCCAAAATTGAATCTTGAAACAAACACCACCGAAAAGACTTCATCAGTTATAAACGCCATGCTGGTCTTTATATATTATGTCAGAGGGTATTCATAAATCTTTTGGACAAATTAAGATATTCTGAAATCTTTTACTTAGGAAACCCCACCGCGTAGCGAGCTGTCGTCGTTGAGTATTACGTCTCGTTACCCGGCGGGTTATTTAACACTTGTGTGCGAACATGTTTGGGGTTAACCTTATGAGCATTAATTCCTGGAAATTTTCTTTTTTTCCAGAGCTGGATCCCGGCGGGTCTATGCAGAACCAACCTGGAGTAAGTATCCCACCAGTCTCTGTCATGGCTACCTTTGCCCCGGTTTTTGCTTTATGCATTACGCCCTCCTGTTCAGGTATCCCTATTTTTGCGCACACCCTTTGTATGAAATGTATTAAAATGTCTCGTTTGGTGTAGGTTACCTTTCCGGCGTTTTTTCTCGTTGCTCCGAGAACACCGTTTTTGTTTACCGAGTTTTAGTCAGGATGGCTCAAAATAGGTAAGTTACCCCGACGAGTTTGGTCGCTTGAGGGCTCATAAGAAACTGCGTTTTCTGTGGTCGAGCCTGGAAGCAGGCTTCCTGTGTTATTCATTGCTTTATGCATTACGCCCTCCTGTAATGTATAGTTTAGTGTGGGTTACCTTTCCGGCGTTTTTCTCGTTGCTCCGAGAACACCGTTTTTGTTTACCGAGTTTTAGTCAGGATGGCTAAAATAGGTAAGTTACCCCGACGAGTTTGGTCGCTTGAGGGCTCATCAGAAACTGCGTTTTCTATGGTCGAGCCTGGGATCAGGCTTCCTGATTATTCCCGTCGAGGGGGGCTCCACTCAGTTTTCTAGGTGATCAGGCTGACACCTGTTGGCCTTGGTTTTCTCTGCTTTTCAAAGCCATTGAAACAATGCTGTCTGTTTGTTTGGTCTTTACCTCCCGGCGACCTTTTTACAAGGAGGTCTGGGGCAGGTATAATTGGTTTGACATTAATAATAATAATAATAATAATAATAATAATAATATTTATTCAGTTAGCAATTTACAGAGTTGGTACCACATAGTATGTTATAAATATGACATGTACCAGCCTTGCATAATTCCAACTAAGGATAGCCCAATAAGGCCGTTAGGCGTATTTCCATTGGGGTCCTTGTATATAAAACCCGGCGGTTGTACTTTCGGGTGGTTATATTAACGGATTTGCGATTCGAGATAATTTGCCAAACAATTGATTGATACAATAGGGTATCACGGCCTTCAAGACGGCGATCTACGAGGGCTTCTGGGAGAAGCCGGATTAGAGATTAACACCTTACGAGCGGCCTATGCGGTTTATTTATGTGTACCGCACAGCGGGGTGTTTTTAGCCAAAATAGGGCTGTTTACGTGATCATTTTCATGCCTAAATAAGACCCAGAACGTAAAACAAGTACCTATCCCTGAAAGGGCATAAACAGAGCTTTCGAATGACACCATAACGATCCTTGTATGATGGATAGTTTTCTTGCAATAACCGTGCAACGCGAGTGCAAAAAGCAGGTAATTCGGTACTTTCAGTACATAATTGAGTATGTAGCGAGTGAGAGAGGGAGGAGGGAGCTGAGATTTGTGTCAGTAGGTTCGCCGCGGTGGTCTGGAGCTGTCATACGCTCGCTAGTCTCCTGCCACCACTTGTCTCTCTCTCTCAGCCACATTACGTGCTGAAATTGCCACTCGAGTTATGCCGAGCGCCGCCACATAGTCCAGCTTTATTTAACTCGACTTATGTTGCTCGCCGCTAAATAAGGGTTAAGATAGGCTTAGACTTTTTATGGGATAAAAAGATGCCTGAATCTTACTAGTGTTTCAAGTGTAAAGGGTTACTTGAAAGACTTCATCTTTAATAAAGATATGCTTCATCTTTATGAGGAATAAGAAGTTATGCTTAATTCTTTTGGACAGATAAAAGATATGCTTAAATCTTTAATAAGCCATTGAAACAATGCCGTTTGTTTGTTTAGTCTTTCCCTCCCGGCGACCTTTTTACAAAGAGGTCTGGGGCAGGTACAATTGGTTTGACATTGCATATAAAACCCGGCGGTTGTACCTTTGGGTGGTTATGTTAACTGATTTGCAATTCGCGATAATTTGCCAAACAATTGATTGATACAATAGGGTATCACGGCCTTCAAGACGGCGATCTATGAGGGCTTCTGGGTGACGCCAGATTAGAGATTAAGATAGGCTTAGACTTTTTATGGGATAAAAAGATGCCGGAATCTTACTAGTGTTTCAAGTGTAAAGGGATACTTGAAAGACTTCATCTTTAATAAAGATATGCTTCATCTTTATGAGGATTCAGAAGATATGCTTAAATCTTCTGGACAGGTAAAGATATGCTGGAATCTTTAATATGATACTAAAGGACAACGAAAAGTAGTGGTGGAGTGCTACGGTACGTTGACCGGCGGTTTTGAGGCACATATTTTGTACCGTTTTTTTGGGTGTAACCCTATGAGCATTAATCCCCGGAAAATTCTCTTTCCAGGGCGGATTACCGGTGTTGCACCAGGTGACCAGGTAGTTCCCGGGGGCGGGGTAGTTTTCCCCCAGTCTCTGTCGTATCGGCACTTGAACCTCTCATTGCTGTATGTTCAACGCCGTTAAGCTCAGGTAGCCCTATCTTATTTTTATTTGTTAATGAAATAATTCAATAGCTGAATCATAATAAACATATATATTTTCTATGATTATATTATGATAATATTTGTTTATTTATAGTAATTTATTTTAATACAATTAAATATAAATAAAATTAATTAGTATACTTTATGATTTTGCTCACCAGCTCTGCTTTCAATGTGTTAATGAGCTATGGGAGCTTTTAATTATCATAAACCTTTACGGGATTCGGACGAGGGCTCCCGTTCAGGGAGTATACCGAGCTCGCAAGCGAGGGACAGCCACAGCCAAGGTGTATGGCAATACTCACAGTCGTACCTCACCCGCCGGACGATAACGCCGGCGGGCGGACCTGATGCTCTGATGACGGACGAGAACAGGTTGAGTTCCATTTATCTCTTTTCCGCCGCCAGACGCGTCTCTAATGTGCCACGTAGTCAACAAATTCCAGGGTTAGCGAGGCGTAGTCTCGCTAATCGCGCCCCTGTGGCCGGCGCAGTGTGGTACCAGCATTTGAACACGTGGTGCCCGCACCCAGTGTCCCTCCTGGTCGGGTTGTTCCACTTAGAACACAATTGGCAACCTAGAAACCTCGCGGACTTGTTCATTTTGGACATTCAGGAGGCCAAGTGGCTAGCACCTTATGGTAGCGACGTGACCAAGATATTCACGAATCAATATACCCAGTCTACAAAGCGACAGTTTCAATCGCATTGGAAAGCTTTTACGTCTCAGATTCTTAGAACGAAACAAACTGTGCCCTCGGTGGCGTTGGTTGTTTATTATTTAATTTATCTGTTCATGCAGAAACATTTATCTGAAAGTGATTTATGTGGGCAGGTTTTACATTCCGCCCACCTCCCCGTCAGCTCAGGCCTACATGGTCTCTGGACAAAGCATCGTCGTTATTCTCGTTCCCGTATGTACCAAAGACTGCAGATTTTACAAAAGGGCAGTATTCCTTATGGCTTTGGCTACCGGGAACAGAGTATCTGAGCTGGCGGCGATGAGCAACGCACCTAATTGCCTCAGGTTTGATAGGCTTCATGAGTGTATTCACATTGCACCTTCCCCAGGATTCATAGCCGAGATTGAGCACAGTGAACACGTGTTTTCAGAGTTCACGGTGCCGGCGTTAAACAGGGGAAAGGTGCACCATCTTTTTTGCCCAGTGCAAGCTCTAACCAAATATTTAAGAGTGGCACCTCTAAATCACCAGAGTTCTTTATGGGTCGCAAGTCCGGGTGAACGATTGATGGAGCGTACACTGGCTTCTCTCTTGGTCGAGGACTTTAAAGAGAAGCATCCCGGCGTTGTGGGTAAGACCCACGATTTACGCAAGAGGACAGCCTCTTTACGTTTCTTTAATAATCTTTCGTGGAAGATATTACGTCCACACAGTTGTGGGCCTCTAATCAGGAGTTTTTGCCTCGATACCTTTCAGTAGCTCTGGACAAACATTCCTTGCCATGTATAGCTTTACGGCAGAGGGTCTAGGTGGCCCTTTTAGTCACGTTTTGTTTAATTTCAAGAAAAAGGGGGGGGGGGGGGGGTGCAGTCAGTGTGACATAGGACACCCTAGGCCCCTCCGGAGTATGTGTTCGGAACATACGAGCTGTGATACTGGTTGTAGGCATTGTATTATAAAATTTCTCTGTAGTATTCATTGCAGGAAATTGTGCTAAAGGCCAATAGTAGTGTTACGACAATTCTTGTTGTAAGTAGCTTTGGCTGTGAAGCAATAGATTTTTGAGAAATCTCGGTAGTGGCAACTGCGACTTTTACTTTTGCAGTAATTACTTCTGCATAAGTACACAAGTTCAGTACTTCTACGAATGTACAAGAATTAATTTATGTTTGGTTATATTTTTAGGAATATATCCACTAGTTAATGGGGTTTATATGTGCACATGTAAACTTATAAGTTTTTATTTTTCACCATTTACTTTAAGTGGGGTGCCTTCTTAACTAGCAGATCTGTGCACAGAGTCTCAGAGTTAACCCTTTTTCAAGCAGGCTTCTTTGAAGCACGCTCCTGCTTGTACCCCTTTTTGAAGATTTAGGCTGTATAAAGTTTATGCACCCGTATATATCTTTTTTACAAAAGTAAGAATACTCTGTGGTTGTTTGATTATCTGCTTTTCTAGAGTTATGATATGATTACGAATGTCCCCCTCCAGTCTTAGAAATCAGGCATGTTCGTCAATGATGGAGGGGCCACTAATAAATTATAGGTTTGACTCGTATAAGGAGATAAAGAAAACCTAATATTTAGTAGTGGCCCCGTAATCATTGACGACTGGGGCCCTCCCGACCATCCCCTTCCCATTCGTTGATGTATTAAGGATTTTGGTTTACTTGATATGTCAGTGAAGGAAGAATGACGCCTGAATCAGCGTCTGGTCAAAGTCCACACAAGTACATCTACGATATGATGGAAAGCTTATTGGATAGTTATTCTTATTTTCTTTTTGTTTTTTATTTTTTACGAAGTTTTTTTCGTAGTGAGAACCCAATTCATAATGACTGAAGCCATGAGTGAGGTCGCGTGCGCTCATGATGAAGGCTCCTCAGATTTTAAATGCTCTGCGCGGTAGATTCAAACTACGGCGGATTAGTGTTTGAAGAGGATGCCTTATGTAATAGGCATGTTCGTCAATGATTACGGGGCCACTACTAAATATTAGGTTTTCTTTATCTCCTTACAGGAGTCAAACCTATAATCTACGCGCCATGTGTGTTATTATTGTGTTGTTTTGGCGCCTTTAGCTTTTGATATTATAGCTAGGAGGCTATCATTCTACAAGATTATCCTTCAGGCTGTCACTTTGAGGCAGTTGCATATTAAATTGTTGATATTTTAGTAAATGCTCTTGTTCAAGGGTGGCTGCACGTGGTGCGGAGCCTTCTAGAGTTCGTTTTTGCTTCTGGGCCCCTCTCGCGGGCCTCCCACTCTACGTGCTGCTGCTGCTGGGTCGTCGGAGCGTCAGTTCATCCTGTGATGTTTCGTCGGGCCTCATGGCCAGCCTCATTAGGGGTCTCCAATTTAGGCTAAAGGTAATTTATTATTATAAATTCTCTGTTATTATTATTATGCCTATGTGTGCCCCTAAGTTGCTTCATGTGTGCGCTACATGTTTTGTTCAAGGGCTTTTGGGAGACGTCCCTATATATGAGTGTTTTTTTTAGAGGGGGTGTCTGCCTCCCCCTCTAAAAATTTTGGTTGTTTTCTCCGGCGGCTTTCTCAGCAAGGCCTCTGTCTCCTCGTCTCGCAGACGAGTAAGGAAGCAAACAAATGTCCCGGCGTGGTACGCTGAACCACATTCCTTCCGGCGGAAAATGCGAATTCCTAAGGGAGCAACCTCGGCCCGCCGAGTGAATTCGCCCTGACCTATTTGTCACGCGGCACGACTTCCCTCGCCCGGCGTGACAGTCAAGTTGCAAGTGTTATGATACGTCATACAAGCACGTTACCTATCTTTCTAAATTCAAGAGTCACGGATAGTTAAACACTTGAGGTCACGAGGGCCAGTGACACTTTGTCACAGATAAGCAGTTCCAATCAGTTTAAATGGAAAACCCAGGTTTTTTCATTGTCGGGTCCAGCGGAAGGTTAGAGTAGCTGTGGCTATAGCTAATTTTCTGGCGGACTTGAGGTAGGATGTATTGACACCTTGCAGGTTATCCTTATGAGCATTGATTCCTGGAAATTTTCTATTTCCAGAAACCCCAGCACTACAGTTACAACAGGCCCAGTGGCTGGGGGGTGGCTGATTCCGTCGGGGGGGGGGGGGGGATCCCTAGTTCCATCATGCCTCGGTTTGATCTGTGTGCTACTCCTACCTGTTCATTATTACCAGTATTTGCTCACAAACTCTGTATTAAGTGGGTGAAATGCCTAGATTGCTCTAAGGGTTTGTGGGTGTCCAAACGTTGTTCAATTTGTTCCGACTTGAAGGCGGCGGTATTTACTAATAAAGACCTGTCTTGCTTGGCAGCGTTAAAAGAAATAAAGAAATTTGTTAACGTTTACGCCAAAGATACTGCCCATAAGGCTCTTCATTGTGATGACGACGCCCTGTGGGACCATTTAGTTATCAAATCGCCTTTGGTTAAATCAACTCCAATTAAATCTACTAAGCCTAAAGCGAAATCTAAAACCCTTTCAAAAGAGGTAGTGAGTAGCAGTAGTAGCGATGAGAGTGAGATTGCTGAGGCTCCCCCCCCCCGACCGAACCAAGCGGAGGCGGTCGCCTTCCCCACGACATACATCAAGGTCACGGTCGAGATCTCCCCACAGACAGTCCCGGCACTCATCGGCGGAGTCGTCCAAATCGACCAAACGCCGTCGTGAGGACCCTGTTACTGCCCCTATGATGCCGGCCAGTACAGGGCAAAAGAGTAGCCAGAAGGATACGATACTGCCACCTCCGCCCTCTACCCCTACCTCCAGCACGCCCACAGTCCAGTCCGGCAACTCAGAGGTGGGGGCGGAGGACATAGAACCTAGTCCCAGTCATGAACAATCATTGAGTGTACCGCAGGATTTCACATTTGCAATTCCGAAGTTAACACATGTACCACGTAAAGGCTCTTCGGTTGGACCAAGTCGAGTCTTAGCGGATCAGTATAGAGGTTTACCTTCAGGTTCAAATACTTTTGATGACTCTCAGGTAATTAAAGACTCACAGCCACCCGCGGCGCGCGACCGGGGGTGCTGGCGTCAATTTGAACCATGTCAACATAATGTTAACATTAATCAGGTAACAGATAGGGAGTGTAATGACAGTGAAATGTTACCCTCGTCAGTACCTGATTTAGTTTGGCCGCTGGGAGACCAAGCGCCGGAATCACAACAAGACATACCGGAAGTGCTTGAGTTACAGAGAGAGCCGAAGGAGGTGAACTTACCCTCGGCTCAACCAGGTATCATGTTTGAGGAGTCAGAAGCCAGTTCCCAATCTTCCAGGGGTTCTCACAGTAAGTGTGTTACCACGGAGGAGATAAGTGACACATTACATAGGGTTATGTGGCAGTACCATATCTCTGCCTCCCCTGATATTCTCTCTAGTCAACAGGTGGCTCCCCCGAGTAGCTCCACGATAAGACCATTAGAGCCTTCAGGTTTTACCACCCCTAAGTCCTCTTGGATGCTAGACATCTCATGACCATGCCATCTCACCACACAAACAAGACGAGTCACCTCAAGACCATGCCATCTCATGACCAGACCTTTTCTTCACCAGTCGGTTTCATCACCATACCAGCTCATTACCAAGCCAATTCATTACCAAGGCATCTCAATACCACACGTTGCAACATCTACTGTCTTGTACAGTGATCACGGGTACCCCCCCCCCCCTCTCTCTCTCATCTATGCAGTAAAGGGATAACAAATTGCTCTCTACCCACTACAGGAAAAAGTGTTCGTTTATTTTGACACACATACCTGTAGGCCTACACGTATTATATATACACTATAAATTATATATATATTGCAGTACCGGTAATGTGTTTTATATTTCAAATATATTTAGACGGCTTTGTACTGCTTAGGAAGGGTCATGTTAGCTAAGGTTAATTGAGATGGTTTGTAGCACTATAACTGATAGACGTCCTTCCTAATTTGAATAAGATCGCATAATAGTTAGTAAAACAAAATAATGCAACCGAACTATTTCATTCGGTACCGTATATTAAATCATTTAAGATATGATAGGGGTTTACGGTCTATTCGCCCACAAGTCTTCGCCCAAACTAGGAATTTGTTCGCCCAAACAATGAAGTTCGTTCGCCCACACCTTGAAGTCTTTTCGCCCACACTTTGAAGTTTGTTAGCCTCCCACACTCTAAACTGGCTTCTAAAGGATGCAAATGTTGTGTATTATGTTGACGACAAAATGTTGTCCATTCGTAATAAAATAATGCTATGAATAATTTATGTTATCTCATTTCCGGACTTAATTTAGTTTAAATATCTTCAGATTAATTGGTTAAATTTTCATCATATTCATATTACTAACTCTGTGTAATGTTGAGGCTAAGCATTTTGTTTTAATCCACATTGTCTGACCCATTCAGTATATATAAGACTTCCATATAAGAGAGAGAGAGAGAGAGAGAGAGAGAGAGAGAGAGAGAGAGAGAGAGAGAGAGAGAGAGAGAGAGAGAGAGAGAGAGAGAGAGAGAGTATAATTATATAGCTCATATTCAAATAGCAAATCATAACAAATATATAACAATACTAGTGAAGCATTGTACAACTAGGAATGTCCTGTGTTGGAGTGTGTGGGGAGACTAATGACGTGACCGATTAGAAGGATTAGAGTAGGAGGAGAAGGTATAATAATTATATAGGATTAACTCGGTCACCTTTCCCCGGCCACTTTTCTGGGCAACTATATATCTGGAATATCTAATGTTAATTTTGGAAGCTTCTAAATATATGTTATTATTAGAATGTAGATCATGGTCATTATATCATTCAAACTCAGTATAGTTGTCAATTATATACATAATAGCGCCTCATAGTGCTGCCACAAACATAACTGTCGATCGAAAATTTCCGGAAATAGCCTGTACCTATGCAATGATTCCTGTATACATTTTATGTCAACTACTCTAACCTCAAAAGTCCTACATAATTATTATCAATCGTAATTTATTGAAATACTAACAAGAACATTGCTTATTCTCTTTTTTGGATTTGAATGCTCAGTAATAATTCAATTTATGCATTTCAGTTATCACGGTCCTTTTCGTTGTGTTGACCAGTTGACAAGCAATATTTGTGAAATGTTTCACTCTTTTATCAGTATTACAACAATCATTGGATAACTTCTGTGTTAGATTATTACAGAATGGAGAGAGTACAACGTAGAATTACAAAAATTATCCATAATATTAGAAACCTTCCGTATGAAGAAAGGTTGAAGAAATTTTATCAGTATTACAACAATCATTGGATAACTTCTGTGTTAGATTATTACAGAATGGACATAGATTCATTGGAGAGAGTACAACGTAGAATTACAAAAATTATCCATAATATTAGAAACCTTCCGTATGAAGAAAGGTTGAAGAAATTAGGCTTACATTCGTTAGAGACGCAGAGTAGTAGTCATTTTCAGAGCTTCCGTGACCGTGTTTAGGATACCAAAGTTTCTCAGTGAATTTAACAAGGGCAACTGATGCTAAACAAAATAAGCCCCCATACACCTCACCAAAATGACGGGAAAGTTGTTATTTTAGACGTTTTTCAAAATGGCCGCCGCCGTCATCTTAAAAAATTGATAAAGTTCTATTTCTTGAAGTGAATGGCCAAAAATGAAAATTTTGGTGTCTATTCCCACTAATTTTGGTGTCAGAAAACCAATGGGATGGCATAATTAAAAAATAATTAATAACTAATTTCCAAATAATTAAGAAAATAAGAAAATAATTAAGAAAATCAATGGGATGGCATAATTCATGATTTTGAGTCCCATTAACCTCAACATCTAAGACAAATATGATGTTGTTAAATCCACTGAGAAACTTTGGTATTCTAAACACGGTCACGGATCCTCTGAAACTTACTCAAATAATATAATATATAATTTAAAATGTAAACCACGAATGTTGACTGATCAATTCCTTCTTTTTCAGGTTTGTTGCATCGAATTTGGCGTGAATAATCATAAGCATGGAACGTAGAGGAGTTAGTGATGTGCCTGACCCAGGACCTGGATTAAAATGCATATTATGTCAACATCCCTATATAGCTGATGATAGTACGGACAAGATATCTGATACAAAGTGGGAGAATCTGAGGAGCAAGTGTTTTCGGTGGAAGGAACTTGATAAATTTCAGCATGCCTATGCAGCAGTGGAGTGGGACAAGGGGCCTAAAGGCCTGTACATGCATAGTAAATGTTACACCCAGATCAGTAGTAATCGCTATATTCAGCAAGCACAGAATCGTAAATGGAAATCTGAACAGGAAGAAGTTCAAGCATCAACTTCAAGTCAACAACTCCCAGGAAATGTGCCTAAAAAGCTTCGTTCTAGTACTGGAGTGGTTCATGATAAGGATCTCTGTGTGTGGTGTATGAAAGGACCACAAAAAAACAGTAATCCTGGCAAGTCCAAACTTTTGCTGCTGTCAACAGTAGACGCATGGAACCGGTTCAAGTGGCATACAGTTTGTCTGTCAGATGAGCCTATAAGAGCAAGATTGAATACCCTACTTGCATCTATCCCAGACAGTCGAATGGCGTTTGGATTAGAAATTCGTTATCATCGTGAATGTTGGCGCAATTATGTCAGCAACCCTCTGAAGGAATCTTTTCCTGATGAAAAAACAGAGCATCTGCAACATGTTAATCTTCGAGAGGCCCAAAATATCTTCTTTCATCATGTCCGTCAAGTTATCTTTGAAGATCATGAAATCCGTACACTGCAAGGTCTTGTAAAGGATTACAAGGCATTACTTCAAATTATGGTTACTATTCCACAGCAAAGTCCAGTTTCGTGAAGGAAATTCTGATCAGGGAATTTGGAGATGACATAGCATTTCATGAACGAGGTCAGAAGAATGTGAGTGAACTGGTATATGATGCAAGAGCTGCAGGTTCATATCTTGAGGCTGCAATATCCTCTCTAGGTGTAAGTGACGATCAGCTGGTGAAGAATGTAGCTGGGCGACTCAGAGATCAGATCATCAAAACAAAAACTGTTCCTTGGCCTCCATACATACATGAGCTAGAAGAATATGAAGACCTCAATGATCTCCTCTTGAAGCTCATCACTTGGTTAAAGCACCCCACAAAGTCTGAAGTCGATGACAAGCCCCAAGTCAGATCAATTGCATCTATTTTGACCAGCTACATCACTGGAAGACGTACTGCATTTGAGACAAACCTCGGTGTACTGCTACATGGTATGACAAAGAGCAGATAAATGGTAGACATATTACATAAGGATGGCCTGGGAATCAGTTACAATGATGTGCTTTTGCTTAGAGATTTCTGGGCAGTTACTGACCTGAAGCATTCAACTGAGTGTCCTTTTGAACTTTCGGAAGGAACACCGGCAATATGTATAGTCGACAACGATGACTTCAATAGTGACACTTTGAATGGAAGTGGCCAATCACATCGTACAAATGTCATGTTTGTTCAGCCAGACCTACCTAAGCTAAATCTACCTACGCTAGATGATGATAGACCAGTTGCAAATAGCACCTTGCCTTCGTACCTCTCTGATAGCCTCAAAGAACTTGGGAGTCAGATGCAAAGAATTGAACCATACAAAACAGTCAAGCGTGGTGAACCACCCATCAGACCAAGGATAACGGATGAACAACATCTGGACACAGTTCCTGAATAGACATTCGAATGCAGAATGTGTTATCTTGGTTAATGACTCGTACGAGCAAGACTTCTCCATCAAAGATAGTGAACGACAACACCGTCAAAAAAATCAGTCCATTTGCAATGTGTTTATGAAGTCAGAGGACAAATTTCCTTCTAATAGAGACTTTCATGCTCTTCTTGGTAAGCCAGAGAATAAAGTTCGCCTTCAAGCATTTATCAAGGCTGCTTTCAAAAGAAAGGCATCTACAACCACTATTCAGCTCATACACTGTGTTGTTGGCAAACCAGCAAGGAATCTCACCACAGATGAAGTTTTGCAGAATCTCACATACGCCCATGCAGAAGCAGACACAGCTCTGTTCACTCTTTATGGTAAGCTGCGGTCAGAAGGGTATACAGAAGCAGTTGTCATAGACACTGAAGATACTGATAACTACGTTCAGGCAGCCTATGTGGCTCGGCAAATATCAGGACTCTTGTGCTTGAAACGCAAATCTCAGCTGATAAATGCTCGGTGTTTGTGTAGTGAGGCAATGGCGGAGTCTTTGATCCCACTTTATGTTCTTACCGGATGCGACCATAACTCCGGCTTTTATGGAATAGGCAAGAAAACTATTGTTGACCGTGTAGAAAAATCATCAGAAGCTCGCAACCTCCTTAAAAGTTGTGGCACAATCATCCCAGTCACACAGGAAATCATCAATGACTTACAGAAATTTGTTATCCGGTACATCTATTGTGACACCAAACACAAGACCCTAGCAGAGGTGAGAGCAGCAAAGTGGTCAGTACTCAAGAAAAAGAAGATCATCAGACTGGTACCTGATTCTGACAGTCTACGACCACACTTAGAGCGCACCAATTACCTCACATATCTGCAGAAGAATTTCCAGCTTCAGAATCATCCATCACTAATTGGCCATGGATGGCACCTTGTAAATGGCTTATGCCTCCCAGTACGCTATACCCAACCTGCACTTCCATCATTCCTGGATCTTCTAAAAACTCCAAGTCGTCCACAAATGGCGAGCAGCGATGATGACAGCGGAAGTGATTCTGACAGTTGTGCATCATATTTGTCCTGCAGTGATAGTGCATCTTAATGCAGTAGGTCTCATGTTTTATTAATTTAGGATACCAAAGTTTCTCAGTGGATTTAACATCATATTTGTCTTAGATGTTGAGGTTAATGGGACTCTAAATCATGAATTATGCCATCCCATTGATTTTCTTAATTATTTTCTTATTTACTTAATTATTTGGTAATTATTTATTAATTATTTTTTAATTATGCCATCCCATTGATCTTCTGACACCAACATTAGTGGGAATAGACACCAAAATTGTCATTTTTGGCCATTCACTTCAAGAAATAGAACTTTATCAATTTTTTAAGATGACGGCGGCGGCCATTTTGAAAAACGTCTAAAATAACAACTTTCCCGTCATTTTGGTGAGGTGTATGGGGGCTTATTTTTTTTAGTATCAGTTGCCCTTGTTAAATTCACTGAGAAACTTTGGTATCCTAAACACGGTCACGGAAGCTCTGAAAATGACTCTACTAGAGTTAGAGGGGACATGATAGAGGTATTCAAGTGGGTTAGTGGGATTAATAAAGGGGACATGAAAAATGTACTAAAGCTCAGTGATAGCGAAAGAGCTCGTACAAATGGTTTCAAATTAGATACATTTCGTTTCAAGAAAGATATAGGCAAATATTGGTTTGGTAACAGAGTTGTGGGTAGGTGGAATAGGCTGCCAAGTGCTATAGTGGGATCAAGAACGATAGGGAGCTTTAAGATCAATTTAGATAGACATATGGACGAGATGGGTTGGGTGTGAGGGGGATCTGCCGGGTTTGGGCGAATCAACGCTCTGCAGACCCTACTTTTTTCTTATGTTGACCTCTGATCGTTTTGGTGAGGTCGGTCCTCATGGTGTTAGTGAGTTGGGCCTATAATTAGGCATTACAATTAGTGTTGGGTGTGAGAGGGATCTGCCTTTTGTGGACCAATCGGCTTTATGCAGAATCCAATTTGATATGTTCTTATGTACTTTGACACATAGGCCTACACCTATTTTATATACAGTATATACTGTATATATCAGAGTTGGGTCGAATCACTCAACTAGATAAGTTAAGTTAATTTGGGTGTCTTGTCAACTAAGTTAAGTTAACTCGAATTTGGGAAATTAACTAGTTAAGTTAATTTTATAAATTAATCGATTGAGTTAATCAATTAACATTGATCTATATTTCAATTGTTATACTCTCTAAGCTGGAATTTCTGCTTCTTTCATAGTTATTTGCTCCTATTATTTAACTTGTGATCATCAACATCCATTTTAAATCAAATAAATATATACGATATACAGTATACAGCAGATAAACTATCACATAATATTTGTCTTTTATATACTACAGATCTATGTTATTTGGAAGACAAACACAATATATCATAAAGGCGCATTGTGTACTCGAACTTCTCACTCTTATTGCTTGTTAACAGGTCAGAAAAATAACCAAGTCGGACCATGATAATTTGAAAATGTACATGGATGTAAAGATTAATGAGTATTTAAATGCAAAAAGAGCATAACAAATATTTGCCTATATCTTTTCTGAAACGAAATTCATCTAATTTGAAACCAATTGTTCTAGTTCTTTGCTATCACTGAGCTTTAGTACATCTTTCATGTCCCCTTTATTAATCCCACTAACCCATTTGAACACCTCTATCATATCCTCTCTAACTCTGCGTTTCTCTAACGAATGTAAGCCTACTTTCTTCAACCTTTCTTCCTATGGAAGATTTCTAATATTATGGATAATTTTTTTCATTCTACGTTGTACTCTCTCCAAGGAATCTATGACCATTCCGTAATAAGGACACCAAAATTGAACAGCATAATCCATATGGGGTCCCACTAATGACAAGGGGAGGTGTGGTGGAGTGGTCTTGCCACTGGCCTGGTAATCCAAAGGTCCCGGGTTCAAATCCCGATGTATCAATGGGAAGATATTATTGGGATGGAATTTGTGCTGTACCTAGTATCAGTGAATTACCACAAGCCCACCGAAACGTCAATACAATACCCTCATTGTTCTCTGATTAAATAGCACTGTATGAATATTCCCATATTCAAAATATGCTATAGGGGTGCAATGCCTGGTGAGTTATCTGCTCAACAGGTGGCGTTGTGTGTGTGTGTAAGTGTGAGAGTCTGAGTGTAGGGGGTGAGACAGTGAAGCACGGGAACGAGATGGCTTCAGAGATGGGGTCGTTTCGGGCCATGAGTGAGCACCGTGCCTCATGTGAAGGCAAGATGGCAGGTGCTCGTTGTACTCTACGTGCTTCACATGTCTCACTCCCTAGACTGGAACAAGACCTCACGGGCTTCACTGTTCATTGTAAAGCGGTGAATGTTAAGGCTCTCAGCCTATGCCCGAGAGGAAGTGTGTTGGAATATATAAAAAAAAAAAAAAAAAAAAAAAAAAAGTAAAGTTTTAAGATAACATCAGAAGTTCTGTTACTCAAACTCCTAGAGATGAACCCCCCAAAATCCTGTTTGCCTTGTTACGAACGCTAGCCTAATGCACTGTTTTCTAGGTTTCAAATCATTGCTAACAAACACACCTAGATCTTCCCCACAGTCTGAGTTTTCTAATTCCATATAAATAAACTTTCCACAAATAATATAGGTAGCGCCAACGAACTTGACAATAATCTTGACCCCTTAACTTCTTGTAACTCAGAATAATATGAAAGCAATCAGGCTGACTTTTCTATAATTTGGGAAGAGTCCACCAAGTAATAGTTGTGGATATTTACAGCCAGCTTGATCCAGGCATTTTAAGTTACAAAGAGGTCAGGGATCAAGATTATTGTCAAGTTCGCTCGTGCTACCTATAGTGCTGAACCTTTTCAATTCTAACTTCCAGACATGGTTGCGTGTTGTATTCATATTGAAGCTAAACAGAGAGAGAGGGAGATATAATATATATATATATATATATTATATATATTATATATATATATATATATATATATATATATATATATATATATATATATCTATATACGGTATACTGTATATACTGTATATATATATATATATATATATATATATATATATATAATATATGTATATATATATATATATATATATATAAATATATATATATATATATATATATATATATATTATATATATATATATATATATTTATATATATATATATATATATATATATATATATATATATATATATATTATTATCTCCCTCTCTCTCTCTCTCTCTCTCTCTGTTTAGCCCGAGAGGGAGTAGTTGGAATATAGAAAAAAAAAAAAAAAAAAAAAAAATATATATATATATATATATATATATATATATATATATATATATATACTGTATATATATATATATATATATATATAGTTCTTGATCCCACTATATCACTTGGTAGCCTATTCCACCATCTACAACTCTGTTACCAAACCAATATTTGCATATATATTTTCTGAAACTAAATGTATCTAATTTTGGGAGCAGTCAAAAGTGGTGTCCCCCAGTGATCTGCATTAGGTCCTTTGTTGTTTGTTATATACATAAATGACCTTGATTTAGGTATAACTAGTAGGATAAATAAATTCGCAGACGATACCAAAATGGGGAGAACAATAGATTCAGATAGTGACAGAGTGCCTCCAAAGGGATCTAGATACCTTACACGAATGGTCAGTAAATTGGCAGATGAATTTTAACATAGACAAATGCAAGGTATTAAAGATACAGAAGATGAATAATATATACATTTGCTAATATGGAATTAGAAAACTCAAACTGTGAGAAAGTTCTAGGTGTGTTTGTTAGCAATGATTAGGCTAGCGTTCGTAACAAGGCAAACAGGATTCTCGGGTTCATCTCTACGAGTGTGAGTAACAGAACTTCTGATGCTATCTTAAAACTTTTCTTGTCATTAGTGAGATCACATATGGATTATGCTGTTAAGTTTTGATGTCCTTATTACAGAATGGACATAGATTCCTTGGAGAGAGTACAACGTAGAATGACAAACATGATCCATAATATTATACATTTTCCAAAATTATGAAGAAACCTTGAAGAAATTAGGCTTACATTCGTTTGAGAGACGCAGAGTTAGAGGGGATATGATAGAGGTGTTCAAGTGGGTTAGTGGGATTAATAAAGGGGACACGAAAGATTTACTGAAGCTCAGTGATAGCGAAATAACTCGAACAAATTGTTTCAAATTAGATAAATTTCGTTTCAGAAAAGATATAGGCATATATTGATTTGGTAACAGAGTTGTAGATATGTGGAATAGGCTACCAAGTGCTATAGTGGGATCAAGCCATATTTCGGAGATTGCCATGTACGTGTCAATTACAATACCAGCCCTCATATCTACAATAAACGGCATATACCCAACAAGATTTCCCAAATCCCAAAATAAGAGGAAGGAAGGGTCTCTATGTTTTCCAAAGTTTCTTACTATCTATCTATCTATCTATCTATACATATATATATATATATATATATATATATATATATATATATACCGGTATATATATTCTGACATACGGAGCCCTGTATGTTAATTTAAGAGTTAGAATTAGAGTTGAAGGAGTGTCAAACTATCCAAGCGGCGAAGCAGACTAGCGAGCGAACCAGCGAGTGGGAAACCAGCTCGTCCTCACACCAGCAAACAAGCCTTCACACCTGCGTGCGTCATAGGGGACCCTGCAAACTACTTCGATGACCCGACGCTATGACGTATGATCGACGCCAGGAGCCCCCATTGGACCACGCACCTGCTATGCAACTCGAGGAGCTATGATAGGGGCGCGCACCATCACTCGCCTCCTGATTCGTTCCTACACCATCATTGTTTAGTATATAAGACCCGAGTAGTGGGCATTCAAATCAGTCTCATTTGGAGTTGGGGAAGGTGAACTTGCAGCTGGAGGAAGACGGGGTGAAGTATTATAATGGGATTGTGACTGTCAGTCAGATTATATAAGTGTGTGTTAAGTGTGTTCGGTGTAAACACTTACGTTATGTTGGTTAGTGAGATATGTGATTGGGAATTAACGTTAACGCTACTATTATGTACTTAACTATTTTAGTTGACTAACTTGTGGACTAAAGCAACTCTTTAAGTAATTGGGTTATGATGAAAGTAATACTATTGTTTTATATTAATACTTACGAGTTCTTTCATTTTCTTTTATTTAAGCTTACATTGCTTAACGGTGCTTAGTACGGTGATACTATTGTCTCTTATTAGTAATATCGCCTTAGACTAACATGGCTGTTTTAATGTTACTTCTAGTGATTTCCTAAGCTGAAGAAAATTCTTTTAGCTTCAAAAATATTATTTTTGCTTTTCATATTATTTGAGTGAGACCTGAATCGAATCTATGAAGCGATCCTGTAACTTAATTTACTCGTAAATCAAACCTCAATGTTACGTGGTTAAGAAATACATATTTCTAATTATTAAATATATATCTAACTTTTTATGTGACTTTGATATTAATCCTGATGATAATAATAATATAATACTATTAACGTAAGACAGGAACCAAGAATAATTACATTAAATATATCTAAAAGGACATATAAGAAAACTATTTATTCATTTCAAAATAGGGAAAGAGACAGAAATATTCTTACCTAAATATTTATCTTTCAAGACTTTTTATAGAATTAATAGTCCTTCTTTAGATATAACTTATTCGGTTCATAACCATAGCCTACTAAGCTTCGGTTAAATAATAATTCTTTATAAATACTACATGACTTTAATTAGTTTCAGTATTTGTTCATAATTAAAGAGTATCAGTCAATAAAGGATACCAAGTCCTAAGATCCAAAAGGAAAGGAAGCAACAACAGGAAATCATTTTATTAGATTTTACTTTTGTTTTGCCTTCAGCTGACTGATACCTTAATATATATCTCTGTGCTATCTAGATTCATCAAGTTAACCACTTGAGGATCAAGATACGTAATAGAAGAGTGGCGACCTTGCCAGGATTCGTTTCATACAGTTTCACTCAGTTTCATTACCGTTTCACTACTTAAAAAACAAATATTAATCATGCCTGATCTAATTAATGACGAAGATGCTCGAGTTTTCATAGAATCAGAACCCACAGCCCCTGATATTGACTGTCTGTCAAAATCCGAACTGAAAGTGTTTGCCTCGCATCTCCAGTTAACTGTCTCAAACATGTCCAAAGTAGAGGTGGCTCAGACCATAAAAACCCACCTGTTCCCTGTAGAAGGCGGGGAGGGTGACGGAGCAGTTGGTGGGATCCCGAGTAAACCTAGCCAACTTGATGAACAATTGCCACTTGGTTTGACCGGTGATCAAATATTAGAACTAGCCAGAATAAAAGCAAATACTGACTTAGAACTAGCCAGCATAAAAGCCAGAGCAATGACCGAACAATGTGAATATCAATATCGTACGGCTCAACTAAATGTCAATACAAATGCTCCCTTAATTGCTCCCCCTCTGGGATTGACTATGACTAGTGTCATTCCACCTTTCACTGAGGATAATGTGCAGGATTTCTTTGTTTTGTTTGAGGAAGTTGCTGGAGGTATGAAGTGGACAAGAGATCAATGGCCTTTTATGTTACAAACCGTTTTGACAGGGCAGGCTCGAGCCACGTATTTGTCAGAAGTAGCAGAGGTTAGGCAGGATTATGACAATCTCAAAGAAGCTATCCTAAAAACCTTTCAATTGCAGCCTGAGGCTTACAGTCAATCTTTCCGTAAAAACCAGAAGAAAGTAGAAGAAACCCATAAGGTATTTGCCAGGACCATGACTAAAACTTTCAATCATTGGGTCAAGAGTAAGAAAGTCACAAGCTACAACGATCTGAAGGAGTTGGTCCTGTTAGAAAATGTCCTATGGAAAATTGATTCTTCTGTATCCTATCATTTAAAGGGGAAAAAGGTAGATTGTCTTGCCGATGCCGCTGACATGGCTGACACATACGTGCTCAACAACAAATTTCGTGGAAAGAAGCCCTACGATAGTTCTAGTTCTAATTTTAAGTATCCCAATCCCAAATCTGACAGACCCAGTCACAAGCCTATAACGTCTTCCCTAGCTAGCCAAAATAGAATTGTTCCCCCAACTAAAAATGCGACTCAGGGCAATGGTAACAGAGGTGGGCCCCAAAGTAATAGTAATGCTCAAAGAGGGAACGTTCCCGTATCCCCTAAAGTATGTACTTTTTGTGGCAAGAGAGGCCACCTAGCTTATCAGTGCTGGGCCAAGGAGAGAACAGAGAGATCGGGGCAGACAGTTGCCGCCGTATCTCAAACTCCATATGTTCCCTTAATGCAGGACTCCCGACAGAAGGAGTACCTAGCACCAAAAGTTACTTTAATACAGGACTCCCGACAGAAGGAGTACCTAAAAGCTAACATAAACCATCTAGCCAGGGGTGTAATAGCATGCGTGGTGCAACCCACTAGGGTTAAGCCAATAATAATTTCACCATCAGTGCAGGACAGTTAACGTCCCTTTATTTCATCTCGCAACGTGAGATTAAATGGTTGTATGCATGAGGTAAAAATTCTGAGAGACACCGGTTCTACTAGCACCCTCATGGTGAATCCTTACACTGAGTGCCCACCTGGCGAACCAGTTGTAATGAGAGGTGCTGGAGGCCAATTTTATGCACACTTGGTAAAAGGCGAAATTGAATGTGAGTTACTACAGGGTGAGGCCACCATAGCTTTGTGTAGGTCCCAAGATATCCCTGTGCCTGGGGTAACACTCCTTTTGGGGAATGATGTAGCAGGTGAGAAGGTCCGACCAGACCCCATTTTGTCACTTTCCCCTGTTAACGAGCCACTAACCGGTGAGCTCGAAAAGGAGATGCCAACAGTTTTCCCTGTGTGTGCTGTCACACGTTCAATGTCTCAAGTAGCAGTTCCCTCAGACCGAAATGTACCGAATGTAAGAGTTGATGAAAGGGATGATGAGAGTGTGAATGACACTCCAACTGTGCCTGATGATGTGACTGAGGTGGATTTTTCTGACACCTTTATGGCTCATCTTAACCCTAACGATGACCATGAAACCCCTCCAAATCGTCCTAGTGGCCTGGTAGAGCTACAGAGAGATGATAGTGAATGCAAGGAGTTAGCTGCCAGGGCCGTGAGTGAAGAGGAATGTGAGAAGGAGGGTGGTGAATGTTTCTACCTCAAAGGAGGAGTATTGTGGCGTAGATGGAGACCGCCACACAGGCCAATCGATGACGGGGCCTGGGACGTCCATCAAGTAGTAGTCCCCAAACCTTGTCGTAGAGATATCTTGGAAATGGCACATTGTATACCATTGGCAGGACACCTAGGTGTGAGAAAAACTCTAGACAGAATCAGAGCCCACTTTTACTGGCCAGGAATGCGTGCAGATGTAGTGGAGTTTTGTAGAGTGTGTCACACTTGCCAGATGACAGGAAAACCCAATCAGAAGGTGCCTGTACATCCTCTGGTGCCCTTGCCCGTTTTCGAGAATCCTTTTACTCGGGTGGTAGTGGACATTGTAGGCCCATTGCCTAAGACTTCCCAAGGTAACATTTATTTATTAACTATCATGGACATGACAACTCGCTACCCAGAGGCTATACCCTTAAGGACTACCTCTGCTCCAACTGTCATCAAGGAACTGCTCAAATTCTTCACCAGAATGGGTTTCCCCCATGAGGTGCAAAGTGATCAAGGAACTGAATTTTACCTCTAACATTTTTCAGCAGTCCCTGAAGGAGTTGGGTATCGAGCATGTTAAGTCTAGCACCTACCACCCAGAGAGTCAAGGGGTTCTCGAACGATGTCATCAGACATTAAAGGGAATGTTACGTAAGTATTGTACAGAGACCGGAGTTGAGTGGGATAAGGGGGTACCTTTTCTTTTATTTGCTACTCGTGAGGTTCCAACTGAATCCCTGGGTTTTTCCCCTAATGAGCTAGTTTTCGGTCACCAGGTAAGAGGTCCTTTGCAACTATTGCAGGATAGCCTAGTTGGCCAGGAGGGGAACCAAAACCTCCTCAAGTATGTTTCAGATTTCAAAACCCGGCTGAGATCCTCATGTGAGTTTGCCGCTCAAAACTTGACAGTGGCTAAAAGCTCCATGAAGAAATGGTATGACAGAAAAGCCCGTGAGAGGGAGTTTCAGCCCGGTGTTGAGGTTTTGGTCCTGCTCCCCCTTTTTGGCCAACCTTTATCTGCCAAGTTCAGGGGCCCATATAAGATCATTCAGAGGGTGAGCATTACCGATTATCTAGTAACTACCCCAGACAGGAGAAAGCCCATGCAAGTATTCCATATAAATATGTTGAAACCCTACCATAGGTCCCCTGATTCCTCTCTTCCAGATTCTCCCACTGTGGCAGTGAATGTCAGGACCTGTGGGCAGCCTGGTGCGGACAAAGTGTTCAGTTCTCTTACTGACCCGCAACAGACTGTTCCAGAGCCTGAAGGTATCCATGCAGACTTTGACTTTTCATGTAGCCTATCCAACTTTCAGTATAATTCAGTAGCTTGGGGGGAATTACCATCTAAACTATGTCTTCTTCCCTCTGATCAAGCGAACCAACTAATCTCTGTTTTATCTCAGTCTCCCAGTGTGTTCTGTGATACTCCAGGGCTCACTTCTTTGGCCGTGCACGACATCGACGTAGGGGATGCAACTCCCATTAAACTATCCCCCTACCGTGTCTCGCCACAACGCAGGAGTATACTGCAGGTCGAGCTTGACTTCATGTTATCTAACGAGCTGACCAGACGGGAGCCATAGGTTAGGTATGGACTATAGGCAAGTCAATGCTGTCACAAAGAACGATACCTACCCACTGCCACGGACCGACGACTGCATTGACCAGATTGGTACAGCCACCTATATCAGCAAGATTGACTTAATGAAGGGATATTGGCAAGTAGCTCTCACCCCTAGAGCGAGGGAAATATCATGCTTTGTAGTCAACAATCAAGCCTTCTGCTGTAACGTAATGCCCTACGGCTTGAAAAACGCTCCAGCTACATTCCAGCGCCTCATGAATTTGGTGACTGAAGGGGTACCTGGGTGCGTTGTCTACATCGATGATATTCTTATATTTTCACAGTCATGGGAGGAGCATCTTTACCAACTTAGATTGCTGTTCTTAAATCTTGCTGATGCCAATCTGGTGGTTAATCTTAAGAAATGCACCTTTGTAAAGAGTACGGTCCAGTATCTGGGATATACGGTAGGTCAGGGGCAGGTTGCACCTCCTCAAGCAAAGGTAGAGTCTATTCTAGAATTCCCAACTCCTAGCACTAAGAAACATATCCAAAGGTACCTAGGCATGATTGGTTATTATAGGCGTTTCATCTTAAATTTTTCAAAGTTGACAGCTCCCCTGACAGATCTTCTCCGTAAAGATGTGAAGTTTGAGTGGTCCTCTGAATGTGAGGAGGCCTTTATTGCTACCAAATATATATTATCTAATTATCCTGTACTCCGAGCTCCTGATTTTAACAGATCTTTTTCCCTAGCAGTGGATGCGAGCAGTACCGGGGTTGGTGCAGTGTTGCTACAGGAGGACGACTGTGAAGTATTGCATCCTGTGTGCTATTTCAGTAAAAAATTAAATTCTGCTCAACGTAACTATTCAGTGATTGAGAAGGAGCTGTTAGCACTAATTTTATCCCTTCAATACTTTGCTGTCTATGTGCAATCTGCCTCTGGTGCCATCACTGTGTATACTGACCATCACCCCTTAAAATGTTTGCATAAGTTCCAAAATAAAAACCAACGACTGACCAGGTGGAGTTTGTTGCTGCAGGAATACTCCCTGGATGTCAAACATATTAAGGGGGTCCAGAACGTGCTAGCCGATTGCCTATCACGTATCTGTTAAAGATTACATTTACCGGGTTGGCCTCATCCAGCAGTAAGATTAATTTAATGAGAGGATTTTGGCAATTAGCTCTCCCTTGTAGCGAGGTAATTATCATGTTTTAGTAGTGCGCTTTTAAGCCTTCAGCTGTGAGATGCCTTGCAGTTCGAATAACGCTCCAGCTACGTTCCGGCTATGTTCTGATGTGGTACCTGGAGACGTTGCCTACTTTGGGTGGTATCCTTATTATATCCTCTATAATCTTGCTGTTGCCAATCTGGTGGTGAATCTGTTTATGTATTATGTTTAATATTATGTACTATACTCCTTAAACTCTTTTCTAGGGGGGAGGTCTGACATACAGAGCCCTGTATGTTAATTTAAGAGTTAGAATTAGAGTTGAAGGAGTGTCAAACTACCCAAGCGGCGAAGCAGACTAGTGAGCGAACCAGCGAGTGGGAAACCAGCTCGTCCGCATACCAGCAAACAAGCCTTCACACCTGCGTGCGTCATAGGGGACCCTGCAAACTACTTTGATGACCCGACGCTATGACGTATGATCGACGCCAGTAGCCCCCATTGGACCACGCACCTGCTATGCAACTCGAGGAGCTATGATAGGGGCGCGCACCATCACTCGCCTCCTGATTCGTTCCTACACCATCATTGTTTAGTATATAAGACCCGAGTAGTGGGCATTCAAATCAGTCTCATTTGGAGTTGGGGAAGGTGAACTTGCAGCTGGAGGAAGACGGGGTGAAGTATTATAATGGGATTGTGACTGTCAGTCAGATTATATAAGTGTGTGTTAAGTGTGTTCGGTGTAAACACTTACGTTATGTTGGTTAGTGAGATATGTGATTGGGAATTAATGTACCAAGGAGTCCCATTTCCTCTGCCCCCGCAGGAATATGGACCAGCAAATCGACGGTGTAGCGATGGGAAGCCCCCTGGGGGTCCTGTTCGCCAATTTCTTCATGGGAACTATCGAAGAGGAACTCCTGGCTGCCCACCGGCCCACTGTCTACTGCAGGTACATCGATGATATATTCGTGCGGGTGAAGGACCTGGCGAACTCAGGGACCTCCAGCAGCGCTTCATGGCCGCCTCCGGACTCAACTTCACATACGAAGAAACCACCGATGGACTTCTACCCTTCCTCGACCTCCTTGTCTCCCTCCACGACCATGGCTTCAAAACTACCGTGTACACCAAACCTACTAACAATGGCCAATGTCTTAATGGGGAAAGTGATTGCCCTAAACGATACCTACAGTCCACCATCGCCGCCTATGTCAGGAGAGCCCTCACCCATTGCACCACCTGGAATGACACACACAATGAACTGGAAAGGCTCACCCAGGTCCTAGTCAACAACGGTTATTCCAACACTGACGTCACCAATGCCATCAACCACCACCTAGAAAAATGGTACAAACAAGACCCCCCTAGCACCAACCCGGCCAATGACATTACATTTTTTTACAGAAACTACATGTCTTCCGACCACACAACAGACGAATCCATTATGAAAGAAATAATTAACAAAAACGTCCTCCCCACCAACCCTGACAATAAAATCAAACTCATTATTTACTACAAATCTCCTAAGACCTCCAACCTTGTCCTCCGTAACCGCCCCCTTTCCACCAACCAACCGAAAGACGATCATGTGATATATCAGCATATTTGCACCTCTGGGGACTGTGGACCCCTATCCTATGTTGGAATGACACAGACTCGCCTTTCCCGTCGACTAACCCTCCACCTTCAATCTGGCGCTATAAAAGATCACTATCAAGCTCCCCACCATCTTGCCCTATCTCGCGCCGACCTAGACAAACAAACCACCATACTCGACAAAGAATCAGACCCCAGAAGACTAGCTATTTTAGAAGCTCTATACATCCAAACACTCAACCCCAGCATCAACAACCAAACACAAGACCTTCAAATTCTTCCTTCAGGCATGCTGCCCCCCCTCCTCTCGCCCCGCGCCCCCTTTCCTTACACTTCCACGCTCAGCACACAACTGACAACACCAACCAATCACAGCCACCCACAGCCAACAACCAACCACCGATAAGATTTAGTGCCCGTCTCGCGAACAGACTACCTTCCACCAATGAAAAGCCACCACACACCCAGTAGCTCCGCCCACCTCCCTCTACTTGATCCTCGAATTTTGTATAAATAAGATGCATTGTCCCTATTCTAATCATTACCTCTCCATTCCCTGAAGATGCAAGATGTTTACTTGTGAAACGTTGGATCCACCATGAATTTTGCTAACCTTTTGTACCTCATCTCTGAACCCCAGATGAAAATTGTTAGAACTATTGAAAGCTGTAACAATAAAATCCTGAATGCTGAAACTGCTATTGCTTTTAACCTCGTCTGTTTAAAAGAGAATATATATATATATATAATTATATATATATATATATATATATATATATATATATATATCTCTCTCTCTATCCATCCATCCTCTCCCAGTACCGGGTATGTCTTAGTTAAACAGGTCTTTAATTTTAATTTTAATTGTATACACTGTTATGTTCTTATGTTCTTATGTACAAATATAATACTGTACTAAAGAGAACTTTCCATTGTTCTGCTCCGAAAATGGAATGTGTTAGATTAAGGATATGCAACCTATATAATATGTCAACACAATATATGAACACTCTCTTGCCCTAATAATTATTATAATTGTTTCACTAATATAAGTCATATATTTTTAGCAGTAGGTATTCTAAATAGTTACTGTATGTAGATAGGCTATATGAAGGTGTCCTACCCTGAGCCAGGTGCAAGGGCTAGCCTATTTACCACAGGCTTATCTGCCCTCTTAATCTACATACAGTAGATCTGAGCTGACCTACTTGGTACGGTGTATTTGAAATTACAGCTTAGGAATTGTGGTCCGTCACACCTGGTCTGAATAGACAACTAACAGCACATGTATTAATGAATTGTAAAATTGTCTACTGTATGTAAAATGCCCCAGAACGAGAAGCCCACCACGGAAGCCACGAGCGAACACCACCAGGAAACGGGAACAGAAACACCCGAAAGAAAGGCCCACAGAACTAAAGGACCAGGTGACCAAGCCAACCAGTTAAGACAGGCCGAAGCCCGCAGGGCTAAGCAGCTCCAAACCACACCTGCCTATCCCTTCTAACCACTGACCCTTCCCCCACCTCGCGTATACACTACCCCTCGTGTCCTACACCTCTACCTACATGATGATGAACATGAATACACCTTAATTGAATACACCCATGCCCCGTCCCTAGGTTGAGCCAATGCCAACCAGTTCAGACAGGCCTAAATCTATGTATGTTTTTCCATCCAAGAAGTAATATGTTAACCCTCTGTCTTGCCAGACTAAGTTTCTGAAGACCAACCGCCCCCATAAATCTATGTATGTTCTTCCATCCGAGAAGTAATATGTTAACCCCCTAAAATACCTTGTCTTGCCAGACTAAGTTTCTGAAGACCAACCGCCCCCATAAATCTATGTATGTTCTTCCATCCGAGAAGTAATCTGTTAAAACCCCATGTCATAATTGATAAGAAACTATGATACCCACGGGTACACCAGTGTATGTATAACCATTATTCCTGTAAGACCTAGACAGAAATGACTGCAGATGTTAGCCACCATGCAGTACCTCTAATTCTTACCCCAACCAGAGATTGTATACACCACCCTCTGTTACCATTGTCTCGACGCATATCTACCACGAAACAATAACAAAGCTACCCCTACGAACTGCCGCTTTCTTTGGTATATATTTCATAGAAAACGCAGTTCCCAGGGACAACTAGATCAGCAAGAAATCGTGTCAAATAATAGTGTCCATAACCCCTCGTATTGACGAGTAATAATACACCATGTTTTTCTCTACTTTTATCCACAGTCAAGCACACACCTACAGTTAACCTCCTCTTCCCCACAGCCCACAGTCCACATGATTCTATCATTTCCAAACTCATATACCACCACTTATTGCTCATCCCCCGGTAGCGTTTGGCTAACGTACTTTCCCTGTCATTAACCCCCAGGCTACGATACCAACTGTAGCCTAATGCCACCCCTACACCCAGACACCTTAGGGTCAAACTCCCACGTAACCCCCCTTAACCCTCTCCCTCTCGTTAATCCCCCCACGCTCCTCAACTCCCTTCCGACCTAGCCTCTCCAGCATACCCCCTGAATATCCTTAACTTTTCCGTTACTAACATTCTCAAACCTTTTGTATAATTATATACTCCTATCCAGCCTACCTTCCCCCAGTAGAAAGGAACACCATTAGAACTTTACTAACCCTTTGCATGCCATCTATTCCCTCACAACCCATTCACAACCCTGTACCAAATGATCGTCAGTGCGAGGCTAGCCGCCTCGCCAGTGACTAACTTCTATTGCCATACTTCCAGATAAATGTGGCAGAGTTAGCAACCCAGTCTCCACCACATCCAACAAACCATGCAATTAACAACCCAACCAATTAAACCAGCTGGTCAAGGCACCTTCGGTTTTGGTATTACGAACACCCACATCTGTCTCATAAACAGAGGGTTATTACAAACACTTGTAATATGGCAAGCCCCCAGCCACAGCCCCCGGACGACCATCACAGAGAGAGGGCGCGCACCTACCCCTTTTCACCCACCCGAGGAGGGAGACCCCGACCCCTGCGGAGGTATACCTGACCCCTGTTTTGACTTCCGGGTCATTGCCAGGTAGCACCGGAATTCTTCCTATCAATGAACTAAGCATGTATGACTAACACCTTTACTAACCTCTATTAACCCCCAATAACCCATTAACCTTTCTTGCATACTCCGATAACCAAATTAGCACCTCAGCTATACCATAGAATAAAGACTGAACAATCTAAGAGAGACGCTCCTATCACAGCTGTCCCAATCCTCCTCGCGAAGTACATCCAGTCTCTCTCCCCTAAATACTTCCAGTATAGCCAAAACAGTACCTCTTACTAAGGCTCAGTTATATCACATTATGAAGGCTCCATATAGCCATGTGCCACAACAGTAATCACCACCTTACCTAGTTCCCGTATCCATTGAGAGCTCAAATAAATCCATAAAAACTTGAGATCCCTATGGCCTACAGGGTCCAAAACCGAGCCTATAAACCAAGCTCCAGCCCCCAGTAAAATCAGTTGAAAGATAGACACCAACCAGTGCCTGGCCCCCTTAAGTTGACCTCTAGCTCTGCCCTTGTGTTCTTCCTGAGAATTGAGTTCCAGAGCCGGCAGACTCCGTGGCAGATTGAGATAGAAGCATCTGTCCACGTACAAGAAATCTATGTGCACCTTATAACCTTCACAAACCAGTGGGTATATAAGCGTGTAGCCAGCAACGATCGCCAAGAGATCCATCTTGAGAACTTCCTACATATGGACCACCTGGACGGCCGCGGAACCAGTCGTTAGCCCCCAACATCACGGACGCAAGATAACCAGGACCAGACCAATCTAATACTACCCAAGATTCACTCTATCAGTACTACAGTGTTACAGTGCTATTTAGAGACTCACTTATTAATATTTCTATGAAGTGGCTATAGCTTTGCCCCAGTATAACTTATATATAACCAATCCATTAGGAAGTGCTAAGCGTATCAGTGTTTATTAATTAACAGGCGATATTAACTCTCGTAATTACCCATATATCCAGATATTGTTACATAGAAGTGAAACCCTAGTGATATCTGAATGTTCGCCCACTGATTTGCGTTCTATGTATTTCTGATACAAGAATATAAACCTTAGATCAGTGCCCCCCTGAGGTTACTAGAATTCCCGTGTTCTAAAATACGCATGTCTAATCTAGTCTGTGAATTACTCCTTGTGCATTAGAGCTACCAGTGATAAATCTAACAGTGAATATGAATCTATAAGTAACATTTATGGTCTCCAGTATATCAACTTGTGAATAAAGCCAGTGATCAGAAGATTAATACCTGAACGTTGGAAGTGGGAGACTAGGCTCCATCCAGATCCACTTAATGCTAGTTGTTCAATTCTATCATTTGTCTTGTACGAGTATTCATACCTTCTTATGCTTCACATTAATCATCATCAAGGAAACTATAGAAATGTGTACATTAATAAACGTGATCGTGTGTCTTGTTACCATGTGTTTATTTTGTGTTCCCTATTCCTCATACCTTGTTTTGTGCATGCAGCCTTCTATACCCAGTCAGTTAGAACTCACATTACCCAAGTTAATCCTGTAGAAAAACAGGGCATAACATTGGCGACAGCGGTGGTTCTTGATTCGGATAAAAGGTTGCATTACATTGCAAGTTTGGAACAGCCAGAACACGATAACATCATGGCGCACCGTTCTCACGTCCCCATCCCACATTATGATGATGGGAAGACTTACGAGATCGAAATGTTCATGACTATAGTGAAACCCGTACTTGACCTAGTTTATACCACGGACGCAGAAAAGATAGCCGTGACAATAACGCACCTGGGAAAAGCCGTTTCCCTGGTTGCCTACCAAGTGGACCATGCTCTCACATGGGACGAATTTCGCACAATAGTGATAGAGGCCATTAAGCCTTCGTTGGGCGTTTTCGTGGCCCACACCCGTCTCCAAGACACTAAATTCGAAGGCGATCTAGATGCCACAGTGAATAAGATCGCCCAACATATCAAAGTGTCTTTCCCCACATTGACCAGAATCCAGCAAGAACAGCAGATTCTGGTCAACCTTGTATCAATATTGCCCTCAGTAGTAAAGAATAATTTCCGTGTGCACGATTTCGTCGGATATCAAAAAGATCTCATCACGATCCGACGTATTTAGGCCGTGCACACAGAAACACCCACCCAAATCGCTGTAATCAAGAGGTTCCCCACACACCCGAAGCACCTCGACAACCAAAACCCCAAGGCTCAAACCTTCAACTCCAAGAATGCCTACCCCTCCTCATCCTTCCACAACAAACCTACCTACCCTTCCGGCAAGCCCCAACCCAGTAGGCCCCGGTTCCAACCTACCCAGCCACGCAGAATCTTCAACCGGAACAAAACCTACAACCCCTACCAACGTAAGAACCTTACATTAGTGATTATCAACCCCTATGATTTCCCTGCCTGTAGTGCTAAGTGTGCCCTCCATCAAATTCGTGACTCTGCCAAACCTCGCCCCTGTACTCCTCGCATTTCTGTAAATGAAGAGGAGTGGGGACAAGAGGAAGAAAGGGAGGCAATGCACACCGAAGACATAGCCCCCCATATCATGACCTCAGACGATACCGAAGAAACCCTGGAGGAGGTAGATACCGACCCCCAGGATTTTTAAAGTATCCCCCGCCCACGATGGCCTCGGCGGGGGATGCCATAACTGATCGCACTGCCCCCATTTACTACATGGCCAAAATCAAGGACATTCCGGTCCGCTTGTTAATCGACACGGGAGCTGCCAAGTCATGTTTGTTCAAGTCTTACTATAATCAACACCACCGACTATTTTGCCCCTTGTTACTTACCAAATCAGAACTAATCTCAGCTGCTGATACCTACTTAAATCTCCTAGGAGACACTTTGCCCCTGTCAGTAACTACTCCTGTCCCCCATGCTCGTTGTTATTACCCGTTCACAGTATATTCCTCCCACTGTAAACATTACGATGGTTTCCTTGGACTTGACCTCCTTCAAAAACTCCAGGCCCAGGTTGACTGCGGCCAGAGGCTGATCTCATTCAAAAACAAATTCCAACCCAAAGCCTCTGACAAACCAATCACACAGAAACCTATTCACAAAAAGAAAAAAAACTCCACCCTCAACAAACTCTGAGTCAGGATTACCGAGTTGCAGCTAGCACTAAGGTAACTCCTAACCCCTCCCCTTGCCACGAGTTCTCTCAAAATATCACTCATTTCGTTGAAAAAATGCCTCAACAAACGAAAGAAGACAAGTCCAAGCAACTCCCTCTCGGTAACCCCCCCATTTCTCCTAACTCTGTCCAGGATCAATCCTCCCATGTTTCCAGAGCAGACTCTGATGTATGTAAAAACCATTCTACCAAATATTTATGCACACATGTTTCCAGGGAAAATGCCGACCTATGTACCCAACAATGTTTTTCCCCATGCCCCCAGAAATGCTCAGATATTCCACAACCAACAAAATTTCCCTTGTGACAGTTTTCCGTCAGTAGCTCCCTTCCACCCCCACACAATTCACACCCCTAGAAAACTTCAAAACCCCACACTTGACTCACCCACTCACGACAGACAAACCCACCAATCCCATATAACCTCTAAACAAACCATCACTGCCACCGACAAAACTCCCCAAATTCGTCCTTTTAACCTCTGAAGTGCGCATGGGGGTAATTAGACACCTCTCCCTGTGCGCATGTATTTGAGGTGTTTCCGTCACTAAAATATTCATTGTACCATTAATAGCATTAATACTTATCCATATGCGCCTATTATGGGTTGATTATAAAGGTATTAACCTGAAACAACAATAAAACGAGTGAAAACAGCGTTTGGATGGTCAAAATCGGAGATATAGCCCGCGTGTTGTATAATGTATGGGTGAGGCAAGCTGCTTTCCCACCAATTTCCCCCAAGGCCACTGAGACACAGTCGATCGATACTCTCTCTCTCTCTCTTGCACTCGCTTGCCATCAGTGATGACAACACCCTGCTTGCAACTCGCTAATGTTAGCACGAAAATATACCTCAGAATAAGGGAATAACAGTGAAAATAGGTGATAACTGAAGGAGAGGAGGAAAGTGGGGAAGGAGGGGAGGTAGAGGACTGAGATTTTGCATGGCCCAGGGGCCAAACAAATTTTTTTTTTTTTTTTTTTTTTTTTTTTCGATGTCAAAAGTTGATTTTTTTTTTCACTCACTCTTAAGAATCTCCCCGCAGTCCGCCGGGGGAACTCTTAAGAGTCTCCCCGCAGTTCCCGGGTTAACAACCACAAATCAGTACATCAGTCCTCCCCCAATAACCCATGTTCTATGCCTAACTCTTCCCCCACCAATCCTCCACAGTCCCACCAACAAATTCCGTTTTCTAAATCACTCACACCTCACCACTCTGATCCTCCCACACGCACCGTTAATCCCCCCCTCACGCGTGACCCCCACCAAAGTTATTTCCCCCCCCCCCCCCCCCCCTCATGTGTACCGAGCACCTGCTCACCAGTCGGTCCCCCACCATCATTAGCCCAGCTGTAGTTCAAGATAAATGTCAAATTCCCCCCCGCCATCAAAAATGGGTTAACCTTCGACCCATACCCCAAACTCACATGATATTTTCCCCCACTACCACGTCCACCGACCCCAATCGTTGCCCCCTACAACCCGCCATCATTTCCGCTCGCATAAACCACATTCTAGTGGCCAATATCTCTGAAGAATCCCTGACATTACCAAAAGGCCTCATCATAGGAGACCTCGAAACTTTTGATGACCTCCCCATAGATTCCAATGACACCCCTACCAGCCTCAAATTGCCCCCTCTCCCTGACACATTATCCGACCACCAAAAACATAGCATGTACGAACTATTGCTAGAGTTCAGTGACGTGTTTGTCCAACAACCCACTGAAATCGGACAGACCGATGTGGAACAACACATCATTAACACCACAGGCCCCCCCATATGACAACCATCCCGTAGAAAAAATCCCATACAACGCCAGGAAGAGGAACGCCAAGTCCAAGAGATGTTAGAGGCCGGAATTGCTACCCCGTCCATCAGCCCCTGGTCTTCCCCTGTTGACCTAGTAAAAAAGAAAGATGGGTCAACCCGTTTTTGCGTCGATTACAGGAGATTGAATGACGTAACCATTAAGGACGCTACGCCATTACCCAGGATAGACGATTCCCTTGACTCCCTATACGGATCCAGATGGTTCACTACCCTCGACTTGCAAGCAGGGTATTGGCAAGTGCCTATCAAGGCAGAGGACCAAGAAAAAACAGCATTTTCCACTAGTGGTGGCCACCACTACGAATTTAACGTCCTACCTTTTGGCCTCTGTAACGGACCCGCCACTTTCTCCCGTTTGATGGAAGCGGTATTACATGGCCTGACCTGGGAAACCTGCCTAGCGTATCTAGACGATATTATTGTGTACTCACAAACCTGGGAAGAACACCTCCTCAGGTTGAAACAAGTTCTTCAAAGAATCCGAGCCGCCGGGTTGAAATTGAAACCCTCAAAGTGCGAGATTGCACGAAATAAGGTAGATTTCCTCGGCCACGTAATATCTGAACATGGTATTGCACCAGACCCAAAGAAACTTCAAGCCATACAAAACCAACCCCCACCCACCACCGTTAAAGGAGTACGTTCTTTTCTAGGGTTAGCCACATACTACAGACGTTTCGTCCCACACTTTGCCGCAATAGCCAGACCCCTCCACCAACTCACCCACAAGGACACCACATTCACCTGGACACCCGAAAGAGACCTCGCTTTTAACACTTTGAAACAAAAGCTAATCCAAGCCCCTATTGTCGCTTTCCCTGATTACCATAAACCTTTCCGTCTTTATACCGACGTATCTCTGTATGCCATTGGTGCAGTTTTAGCTCAAGTAAGAGACGGAGAGGAACATGTGATAGCGTATGCCAGCTCCACACTCAACCAAGCCCAACAGAATTATGCAGCCACCAAGAGAGAGTGCCTAGGGATCATTTGGGCACTCAACCACTTCAGGTCATTTGTGTTGGGCGCAAAACTCGATATAATAACCGACCATCAATCTTTGCAATGGTTGCGTAAGTGCGAAACCAACTCAGCCATCTTGGTATGCTGGAGGGAGACACTAGAGGACTACGATTTTACAATACAGTATCGTCCAGGTAAACTTCACACCAATGCAGACGCCCTGTCACGTTTGCCAGTACCGAAAGACCCCCCCACCAACCTAGCCGCCTTACAAAACACTGAGCTCTTATCTACCACCATCCACCAACATAATTCCCCCCCAGCACCCTCACTAATTCAATCTTGGGAAACAAGAATCAGACCACCCTGGATACCATTAAATGTCTTCAGGAAACTGACTCGCTGGGGAGATCAACTTGCCACAGACTCCGGTCACATAGTCCTAGACCCCACCATTGTCCACGACTACATGATTGCCATCCACGAGGGAAACGGCATACACCTTGGACAAAAGAAAATGTTAAAAATCTTCGCGGATCAGTACTGGACCCCCAACCCCTCCAAGATTGCACAACGCGTGACAGAATCCTGCAAACCTTGTTTATTGGGGAAAGATAGATCACGCACCCCAGGCCCAGCTGGTACCATTTATGGAAACAAACCGTTTCAGGTCCTATCCCTCGACATCATGGGCCCGTTTCCTTCTTACGCTGGCAACCGCTATATCGTCACATTTGTTGACGTATATTCAAAATTGTTAATAGCCTGCCCAGTTAAAGACCACACAGCCACCATCGTCGCCACACTGCTTGCCACAGAAGTGTTCCCTATATTCGGCCTTCCCCTTGCTCTTCTATCCGACAATGCCCCCGAATTTAGTGGACACGTTTGGCACCAGTTCACCCAACAATGCGGTATTAAGATCAAACACTCATCCCCGTACTGGCCTCAAGGGAATGCTATATGCGAACGCAGCCATCGCACCATCAACAACCAGTTACGTACCAAAATGATTGCTCTTAACACCTCAGACTGGCCATCACAGATAAAGATGATACAATGGGGATGAACACCTGTCCCCGAGAAGACGGTATTTCCCCTCATGAACGTGTTTACGGCGTACCCCCCCTGTTACTGCCGTTCCACCATCACGCTCACCTCCCCTCCAACACCTCCACAATTAACCCGTCGCACCATCAACAACCAGTTACGTACCAAAATGATTGCTCTTAACACCTCAGACTGGCCATCACAGATAAAGATGATACAATGGGGCATGAACACCTGTCCCCGAGAAGACGGTATTTCCCCTCATGAACGTGTTTACAGCGTAACCCCCCTGTTACTGCCGTTCCACCATCACGCTCACCTCCCCTCCAACACCTCCACAATTAACCCATCGCACCATCAACAACCAGTTACGTACCAAAATGATTGCTCTTAACACCTCAGACTGGCCATCACAGATAAAGATGATACAATGGGGCATGAACACCTGTCCCCGAGAAGACGGTATTTCCCCTCATGAACGTGTTTACGGCGTACCCCCCCTGTTACTGCCGTTCCACCATCACGCTCACCTCCCCTCCAACACCTCCACAATTGACCCATTGCAACATCTGCAAAACACCATCCATACCGCCCAAACCTGTCAAGACACCAAAACTGATAACCCCGATGATAAAAACCCTTTCGCCATCCATGACACCGTAATGGTAGCCAACCTCCCGGTCACCAACAAATTAGGCCCTCGCTATGTCGGCCCCTACACCGTCGTACAAGTCCCAAATGCCTATCAAGTCACCATTGATTATCACGGCGTGACTCGCACGTTCAGAACTAGATTCGTCCGAGCTTTTAAACCTCTAAAACCACAAGACATTATCCCACCCCACACGTCCGACCCTGAATTGAACACCCCTACTACCCCTCCCACTCAGGCTATGAATGTTCCCCTACAAACCCCTAAGGGCCAAAACCCTCCAGCACAGAACCGGCCGATCATTCCTCAACATACCCCCATAACTAACCTCCACAAACCCCAAGCCCCCACTATCACACCTCCCTCCACCTGACCATTCCTTCACTTCTGATAGTCAAGTACCTCCCCAACTTATCAAAGTACGAAAACCTCCACCCACAACCCCGACCACAACGGAAACCCTCCCGTCTAGCCCTGACGTACCTCCACCAGGCACCACAGTAAGAAAACCACCACCCCCACCTAAAACCAAGTAAACACCCAACCGCACCACACAATCTACCTCAGTAACCTCACGCTACAACTTACGTCCACGACTAAAATCTTTTAAAACCTCCAGAAAACACACCCTGCTAACCAAGTTCCGTAGGGTTGCCAGACCACTATCCTCCTCCTCCTCTTCTTCTTCGTCGAATTCTCCTCCACAAAGGGAAAGAAGACGAATAATCACAAGTAAACACCATAACCCCTCTAACTATATTCCAAAAATAACCACCCCCACCCTCCCACGAAAGAACATACCTTCCCCTTCAACCTCATCCCCTCTCAACCCCCACCTCATCACCCCGAATGACCTGCTAGATCTACCCCCCCCAAACTCCCACAAAACTACCTATTTCCACCACCATCAAATCACCAACCCCACCAAAGAACACACCCAACACATTTTCCTACCCCCAACCCTCCCAATTAAACCTCCACTGCCTACCCACTCGTCTACCCCCCCCCCCGCATCCACCCCTTTCCCCTTCACTATCCCTGCGACCCCACCCACGCATCAACCAACCTCATCATCTCATCAAACCCCCAACCAACCAACCCCTAAAAAGTACCCTATGCCAACGAACAACCCCTCCTCACACACCACGTCTAACACACAACTAACTCCTAACCAAAGCCCCTCCAAACTGACGTACCCGACCTCCACACCCCCACAAAGTCGCCCCTGAGAGAACCCCCATACATACCCCCACCCAATCCTCTCCCATTCCGCCTACCACCCTCACTCGACAAAAACCTCCACACGCATCTACCTCTCAAATAACCCCCTACCTCACCCCCACTAAATGCCCTCCACCTGTAAAGCGTTCTTCCCCTCAATATAAAACATCGTCGAGCGACTCAAGTCCCACTACAAACATCTACCTTCCCACCAGAACCTCCAAAGGTAGAATCATCAACAGACCCATCAGATTTGAAGACAGTTATGTAAAAACAACACCCCGTTCTTACACTAAAGACCCAAGCCACACAACACACACACCCCCTCTTTCTCACACACCTCCATCACGCACCTTACCTAAACCAATATTGCACATCGCCTCCATATATTTTCCCCGCCTGCAACACCACCCAAGAAAACCCCAAAAACCCCAAACTCATATCCCCCCTTCACCCCCAGCTCCGTTTTCACGCGTTAGTCCCTCCCCTTCAGTTATTAACCCCTTCACCACACTGAAGAGTCTTCCTGTCAGTCCCACACACCTCACTCGATATATGACCTCCACCATGAACAAATCCACACCATTCGTCACCCCCGTCCCTACCCCCACGGAGGAAGAATACACACCGTTCATAAGAAAGGTTAAAGTAAAAACGTCCACAGGACGCTTAGCCCGTCTACAGCGCCCACATCAAGCCCGGGCAACCGCCCTCCACAACACCGAGGACACATTCCTACAGGTCTACATAGACCTGCAAAAGAAACCTGACCCTCGCTCTCTTGCTTGGTGGGACCTTCTAAATACCCTCAAAATGACCCACCATGACTATGCTTCTTTTTACTTCACCCTTGAGGCTCGAGGACGAGCCTACAACGAAGGAGAGGGAAGTAAAATGCCCCAGAACGAGAAGCCCACCACGGAAGCCACGAGCGAACACCACCAGGAAACGGGAACAGAAACACCTGAAAGAAAGGCCCACAGAACGAAAGGACCAGGTGACCAAGCCAACCAGTTAAGACAGGCCGAAGCCCACAGGGCTAAGCAGCTCCAAACCACACCTGCCTATCCCTTCTAACCACTGACCCTTCCCCCACCTCGTGTATACACTACCCCTCGTGTCCTACACCTCTACCTACATGATGATGAACATGAATACACCTTAATTTAATACACCCATGCCCTGTCCCTAGGTTGAGCCAATGCCAACCAGTTCAGACAGGCCTAAATCTATGTATGTTTTTCCATCCAAGTAGTAATATGTTAACCCCCTGTCTTGCCAGACTAAGTTTCTGAAGACCAACCGCCCCCATAAATCTATATTTATTAGTGGCCCCTCCATCATTGACGAACATGCCTATTACATAAGGCATCCTCTTCAAACACTAATCCGCCGTAGAGCATTTAAAATCTGAGGAGCCTTCGTCATGAGCGCACGCGACCTCACTCATGGCTTCAGTCATTATGAATTGGGTTCTCACTACGAAAAAACTTCGTAAAAAATAAAAAACAAACAGAAAATAAGAATAACTATCCAATAAGCTTTCCATCATATCGTAGATGTACTTGTGTGGATCTTTGACCAGACGCTGATTCAGGCGTCATTCTTCCTTCTCTGCTCTGCGGTCAGCCGGCCCGGACATGTTTCTCCACGCTCCGCTGGTTCCGCATTTGCTGCGTCCCTAGTGAGTTTTTTCTCATTTGTTTACTCCGGGATGTATCGAGTAAGGTTAGGATATGCGTAGCAGGAGTGTCCTGGGCTGGTTGCCCGCAGTGCAGTGTATTTTGGGTCGTGTGTTGGGGGCATCTATTTCGGATGTACCCTCGTGGTCCGGTTGTGGACAGGTGAACTTTTTCACAGTTAGCTAGCTTTGTGATGCAGGCGGCTTTCATTACGCGTTATTGCTTCCTTTTATCTTTCTGATGAGGTAGCGTATTTTTGCTGACGTTCCCAGCGTATTTTTCTTCACTTAGTGAAGTTTTTTCTGGGTCCCGGCAATACTTTTGCCGGAAGTATTTGCTACAGTGGTGTGTTGGCGGTGGTTCCTGTTGTGATATAATTCAGTGCTTTTTGTTTATATTCCGAAATGTTATTGTTATCCGTCTGCCTAGGCCTAGCCAGCCTCTCGTAGCTTTACCACATATACAAGTGTTATTGATTTATTTTCTAAATATGTACTACTGTGTGATGTGTGTCCTTGTTTAGTTGTGTATTGGCTAATTCCACGGACTATTTATGTGTCCTGGGTTAGTTGTGTATTGGCTAATTCCACGGACTATGTTGGGCCCGGCGTTAGTTGTGTTTTGGCTACGCCTCGGTCCTGTGTTGCGTTCAGATGGTATCTGGACGGGGTGGGTTATTTCCGGCGGGTTTTTCTCGGTTACACCATGAAAATACCCGGCTGGTTGCCGAGTTTTGGCCACGCGTGGTTTAAAAAAAGGCTTGTTTCCCCGGCGAGTGGGTGTCTGTGGCTCCTCAGGACGGCTTCTCTGGGGTGCCTGTTTCAGGCTCCTTCTGATTCCCGGCGGGTTGGCTGTACCCGTCTAACAGTGTTCATACGGACACGTGTTGTTTGTAGTTTTTTCGGTTTTGCAAAGCCAATATAAAACTATGCTGTTGTTGTATTTCCTCCCCGGCGATCTTTTACAAAGATGTGGGGTTCGGAACAATTGGGGTTAACTTTTAAACTTTAAATCACCCGGCGGGTGCAACCTGGTAGGGTGGGATGACCGAATTTGCAAAATTCAGTTTAGTTGACCAGACAATTGAGGGATGCATTGTGTATCGCCTTCTTCAACATACGGCAATTTAAGGCACAATTGGTGTTAACGTTTTTTAAACTAATATTCACACCCGGCGGGTGCTCCCGGGAAGGGTGGGAATAACGAATTTACAATTCAGTTAGTTAACCAGACAATTGAGGGATACGTTTTGTATCGCCGCCTTCAACATACGGCGATTTAAAAAGATACTTCGGGAGAAGTTAGATCTCGTATATTTGTCAGGCTTCCCAGTTTTTGATCTACGAGATAATTCGGGGGCCGGCGTCTTTTTTAGTTTTTTTTTTTTCCAAAATTGAATCTTGAAACAAACACCACCGGAAAGACTTAATCAGTTATAAACGCCAGGCTGGTCTTTATATATTATGTCAGAGGGTATTCATAAATCTTTTGGACGAATTAAGATATTCGAAATCTTTTACTTAGGAAACCCCACCGCGTAGCGAGCTGTAGTCGTTGAGTATTACGTCTCGTTACCTGGCGGGTTATTTAACACTTGTGTGCGAACATGTTTGGGTTAACCTTATGAGCATTAATTCCTGGAAATTTTCTTTTTTTCCAGAGCTGGGTCCCGGCGGGTCTATGCAGAACCTGGAGTAAGTATCCCACCAGTCTCTGTCATGGCTACCTTTGCCCCGGTTTTTGCTTTATGCATTACGCCCTCCTGTTCAGGTATCCCTATTTTTGCGCACACCCTTTGTATAAAATGTGTTAAACTGTCTCGTTTGGTGTGGGTTACCTTTCCGGCGTTTTTTCTCGTTGCTCCGAGAACACCGTTTTTGTTTACCGAGTTTTAGTCAGGATGGCTCAAAATAGGTAAGTTACCCCGACGAGTTTTGTCGCTTGAGGGCTCATAAGAAACTGCGTTTTCTGTGGTCGAGCCTGGGATCAGGCTTCCTGTGTTATTCATTGCTTTATGCATTACGCCCTCCTGTAATGTATAGTTTAGTGTGGGTTACCTTTCCGGCGTTTTTCTCATTGCTCCGAGAACACCGTTTTTGTTTACCGAGTTTTAGTCAGGATGACTAAAATAGGTAAGCTACCCCGACGAGTTTGGTCGCTTGAGGGCTCATCAGAAACTGCGTTTTCTAGGGTCGAGCCTGGGATCAGGCTTCCTGGTTTATTCCCGTCGAGGGGGGCTCCACACAGTTTTCTAGGTGATCAGGCTGACACCTGTTGGACTTGGTTTTTTCTGCTTTTCAAAGCCATTGAAACAATGCTGTCTGTTTGTTTGGTCTTTACCTCCCGGCGACCTTTTTACAAAGAGGTCTGGGGCAGGTATAATTGGTTTGACATTGCATATAAAACCCGGCGGTTGTACCTTCGGGTGGTTATATTAACGGATTTGCGATTCGAGTTAATTTGCCAAACAATTGATTGATACAATAGGGTATGACGGCCTTCAAGACGGCGATCTATGAGGGCTTCTGGGAGAAGCCGGATTAGAGATTAAGATAGGCTTAGACTTTTTATGGGATAAAAAGATGCCTGAATCTTACTAGTGTCTCAAGTGTAAAGGGATACTTGAAAGACTTCATCTTTAATAAAGATATGCTTCATCTTTATGAGGATTAAGAAGTTATTCTTAATTCTTTTGGACAGGTGAAAGATATGCTGAAATCTTTAATAAGCCATTGAAACAATGCCGTTTGTTTGTTTAGTCTTTCCCTCCCGGCGACCTTTTTACAAAGAGGTCTGGGGCAGGTACAATTGGTTTGACATTGCATATAAAACCCGGCGGTTGTACCTTTGGGTGGTTCTATTGACTGATTTGCAATCCTCGATCTTTGTATTTCCTCCCCGGCGATCTTTTACAACGAAGTGGGGTTAGGAACATTTGGGGTAAACTTTTAAACTTTAAATCACCCGGCGGGTGCAACCTGGAAGGGTGGGATGCCCGAATTTGCAAAATTCAGTTTAGTTGACCAGACAATTGAGGGATGCATTGTGTATCGCCTCCTTCAACATACGGCGCTTTAGGGCACGATTGGGGTTAACGTTTTTTAAAAAACTAATATTCACACCCGGCGGGTGCTCCTTGGAGGGATGGGAATAACGAATTTACGATTCAGTTAGTTAACCAGACAATTGAGGGATACGTTTTGTATCGCCGCCTTCAACATACGGCGATCTAAAAAGATACTTCGGGAGAAGTTAGATCTCGTATATTTGTCAGGCTTCCCAGTTTTTGATCTACGAGATAATTCGGGGACCGGCGTCTTTTTTAGGGGAGTTTATTCCAAAAATTGAATCTTGAAACAAACACCACCGGAAAGACTTCATCAGTTATAAACGCCATGCTGGTCTTTATATATTATGTCAGAGGGTATTCATAAATCTTTTGGACAAATTAAGATATTCTGAAATCTTTTACTTAGGAAACCCCACCGCGTAGCGAGCTGTCGTCGTTGAGTATTACGTCTCGTTACCCGGCGGGTTATTTAACACTTGTGTGCGAACATGTTTGGGGTTAACCTTATGAGCATTAATTCCTGGAAATTTTCTTTTTTTCCAGAGCTGGGTCCCGGCGGGTCTATGCAGAACCTGGAGTAATTATCCCACCAGTCTCTGTCATGGCTCCCTTTGCCCCGGCTCTTGCTTTATGCATTACGCTCTCCTGTTCAGGTATCCCTATTTTTGCGCACACCCTTTGTATGAAATGTGTTAAAATGTCTCGTTTGGTGTAGGTTACCTTTCCGGCGTTTTTTCTCGGTGCTCCGAGAACACCGTTTTTGTTTACCGAGTTTTAGTCAGGATGGCTCAAAATAGGTAAGTTACCCCGACGAGTTTGGTCGCTTGAGGGCTCATAAGAAACTGCGTTTTCTGTGGTCGAGCCTGGGAGCAGGCTTCCTGTGTTATTCATTGCTTTATGCATTACGCCCTCCTGTAATGTATAGTTTAGTGTGGGTTACCTTTCCGGCGTTTTTCTCGTTGCTCCGAGAACACCGTTTTTGTTTACCGAGTTTTAGTCAGGATGGCTAAAATAGGTAAGTTACCCCGACGAGTTTGGTCGCTTGAAGGCTCATCAGAAACTGCGTTTTCTATGGTCGAGCCTGGGATCAGGCTTCCTGAGTTATTCCCGTCGAGGGGGGCTCCACTCAGTTTTCTAGGTGATCAGGCTGACACCTGTTGGCCTTGGTTTTCTCTGCTTTTCAAAGCCATTGAAACAATGCAGTCTGTTTGTTTGGTCTTTACCTCCCGGCGACCTTGTTACAAAGAGGTCTGGGGCAGGTATAATTGGTTTGACATTAATAATAATAATATTAATAATAATAATAATAATATTTATTCAGTTAGCAATTTACAGAGTTGGTACCACATAGTATGTTATAAATATGACATGTATTTCCATTGGGGTCCTTGTATATAAAACCCGGCGGTTGTACCTTCGGGTGGTTATATTAACGGATTTGCGATTCGAGATAATTTGCCAAACAATTGATTGATACAATAGGGTATCACGGCCTTCAAGACGGCGATCTATGAGGGCTTCTGGGAGAAGCCGGATTAGAGATTAAGATAGGCTTAGACTTTTTATGGGATAAAAGGATGCCTGAATCTTACTAGTGTTTCAAGTGTAAAGGGTTACTTGAAAGACTTCATCTTTAATAAAGATATGCTTCATCTTTATGAGGATTAAGAAGTTATGCTTAATTCTTTTGGGCAGATAAAAGATATGATGAAATCTTTAATAAGCCATTGAAACAATGCCGTTTGTTTGTTTAGTCTTTCCCTCCCGGCGACCTTTTTACAAAGAGGTCTGGGGCAGGTACAATTGGTTTGACATTGCATATAAAACCCGGCGGTTGTACGTTTGTATGGTTATATTAACTGATTTGCAATTCGCGATAATTTGCCAAACAATTGATTGATAAAATAGGGTATCACGGCCTTCAAGACGGCGAGCTATGAGGGCTTCTGGGTGACGCCAGATTAGAGATTAAGATAGGCTTAGACTTTTTATGGGATAAAAAGATGCCGGAATCTTGCTAGTGTTTCAAGTGTAAAGGGATACTTAAAAGACTTCATCTTTAATAAAGATATGCTTCATCTTTATGAGGATTCAGAAGATATGCGTAAATCTTCTGGACAGGTAAAGATATGCTGAAATCTTTAATATGATACTAAAGGACAACGAAAAGTAGTGGTGGAGTGCTACGGTTCGTTGACCGGCGGTTTTGAGGCACATATTTTGTACCGTTTTTTGGGTGTAACCCTATGAGCTTTAATCCCCGGAAAATTATCTTTCCAGGGCGGATTACCGGTGTTGCACCAGGTGACCAGGTAGTTCCCGGGGGCGGGGTAGTTTTCCCCCAGTCTCTGTCGTGTCGGCCCTTGAACCTCTCATGGCTGTATGTTCAACGCCGTTAAGCTCAGGTAGCCCTATCTTATTTTTATTTGTTAATGAAATAATTTAATAGCTGAATCATAATAAACATATATATTTTCTATGATTATATTATGATAATATTGTGTTTATTTATAGTAATTTATTTTAATACAATTAAATATAAATTAAATTAATTAGTATACTTTATGATTTTGCTCACCAGCTCTGCATTCAATGTGTTAATGAGCTATGGGAGCTTTTAATTATCATAAACCTTTACGGGACTCGGACGAGGGCTCCCCGTTCAGGGAGTATACCGAGCTCGCAAGCGAGGGACAGCCACAACCAAGGTGTATGGCGATACTCACAGTCATACCTCACCCGCCGGACGATAACGCCGGCGGGCGGACCTGACGCTCTGATGACGGACGAGAACAGGTTGAGTTCCATTTATCTCTTTTCCGCCGCCAGACGCGTCTCCAATGTGCCACGTAGTCAACAAACTACAGGATTAGCGAGGCGTAGTCTCGCTAATCGCGCCCCTGTGGCCAGGGCAGTGTGGTACCAGCATTTGAACACGTGGTGCCCGCACCCAGTGTCCCTCCTGGTCGGGTTGTTCCACTTAGAACACAATTGGCAACCTAGAAACCTCGCGGACTTGTTCATTTTGGACATTCAGGAGGCCAAGTGGCTAGCACCTTATGGTAGCGACGTAACCAAGATATTCACGAATCAATATACCCAGTCTACAAAGCGACAGTTTCAATCGCATTGGAAAGCTTTTACGTCTCGGATTCTTAGAACAAAACAAACTGTGCCCTCGGTGGCGTTGGTTGTTTAATATTTAATTTATCTGTTCATGCAGAAACATTTATCTGAAAGTGATTTATGTGGGCAGGTTTTAAACTCCGCCCACCAGCTCAGGCCTACATGGTCTCTGGACAAAGCATCGTCGTTATTCTCGTTCCCGTATGTACCAAAGACTGCAGATTTTACAAAAGGGCAGTATTCCTTATGGCTTTGGCTACAGGGAACAGAGTATCTGAGCTGGCGGCGATGAGCAACGCACCTAATTGCCTCAGGTTTGATAGGCTTCATGAGTGTATTCACATTGCAGCTTCCCCAGGATTCATAGCCGAGATTGAGCACAGTGAACACGTGTTTTCCGAGTTCACGGTGCCGGCGTTAAACAGGGGAAAGGTGCACCATCTTTTTTGCCCAGTGCAAGTTCTAACCAAATATTTAAGAGTGGCACCTCTAAATCACCAGGGTGCTTTATGGGTCGCAAGTCCGGGTGAACGATTGATGGAGCGTACACTGGCTTCTCTCTTGGTCGAGGACTTTAAAGAGAAGCATCCCGGCGTTGTGGGTAAGACCCACGATTTACGCAAGGGGACAGCCTCTTTACGTTTCCTTAATAATCTTTCGGTGAAAGTTATTACGTCCACACAGTTGTGGGCCTCTAATCAGGAGTTTTTGCCTCGATACCTTTCAGTAGCTCTGGACAACCCTTCCTTGCCATGTATAGCTTTACGGCAGAGGGTCTAGGTGGCCCTTTTAGTCACGTTTTGTTTAATTTCAAGAAAAAGGGGGGGGGGGGGGGGGGGGAGGGTGCAGTCAGTGTGACATAGGACACCCTAGACCCCTCCGGAGTATGTGTTCGGAACATACGAGCTGTGATACTGGTTGTAGGCATTGTATTATAAAATTTCTCTGTAGTATTCATTGCAGGAAATTGTGCTAAAAGCCAATAGTAGTGTTACGACAATTCTTGTTGTAAGTAGCTTTGGCTGTGAAGCAATAGATTTTTGAGAAATCTCGGTAGTGGCAACTACGACTTTTACTTTTGCCGTAATTACTTCTGCATAAGTACACGAGTTCAGTACTTCTACGAATGTACAAGAATTAATTTATGTTTGGTTATATTTTTAGGAATATATCCACTAGTTAATGGGGTTTATATGTGCACATGTAAACTTATAAGTTTTTAGTTTTCACCACTTACTTTAAGTGGGGTGCCTTCTTAACTAGCAGATCTGTGCACAGAGTCTCAGAGTTAACCCTTTTTCAAGCAGGCTTCTTTGAAGCACGCTCCTGCTTGTACCCCTTTTTGAAGATTTTGGCTGTATAAAGTTTATGCACCCGAATATCTCTTTTTTACAAAAGTAAGAATACTATGTGGTTGTTTGATTATCTGCTTTTCTAGAGTTATGATATGATTACGAATGTCCCCCTCCAGTCTTAGAAATCAGGCATGTTCGTCAATGATGGAGGGGCCACTAATAAATTATAGGTTTGACTCCTATAAAGAGATAAAGAAAACCTAATATTTAGTAGTGGCCCCGTAATCATTGACGACTGGGGCCCTCCCGACCATCCCCTTCCCATTCGTTGATGTATTAAGGATTTTGGTTTACTTGATATGTCAGTGAAGGAAGAATGGCGCCTGAATCAGCGTCTGGTCAAAGATCCACACAAGTACATCTACGATATCATGGAAAGCTTATTGGATAGTTATTCTTATTTTATTTATGTTTTTTATTTTTTACGAAGTTTTTTCGTAGTGAGAACCCAATTCATAATGACTGAAGCCATGAGTGAGGTCGCGTGCGCTCATGACGAAGGCTCCTCAGATTTTACATGCTCTGCGCGGTAGATTCAAACTACGGCGGATTAGTGTTTGAAGAGGATGCCTTATGTAATAGGCATGTTCGTCAATGATTACGGGGCCACTACTAAATATTAGGTTTTCTTTATCTCCTTACAGGAGTCAAACCTATAGTATGTTCTTCCATCCGAGAAGTAATATGTTAACCCCCTAAAATACCTTGTCTTGCCAGACTAAGTTTCTGAAGACCAACCGCCCCCATAAATCTATGTATGTTCTTCCATCCGAGAAGTAATCTGTTAAAACCCCATGTCATAATTGATAAGAAACTATGATACCCACGGGTACACCAGTGTATGTATAACCATTATTCCTGTAAGACCTAGACAGAAATGACCGCAGATGTTAGCCACCATGCAGTACCTCTAATTCTTACCCCAACCAGAGATTGTATACACCACCCTCTGTTACCATTGTCTCGACGCATATCTACCACGAAACAATAACGAAGCTACCCCTACGAACTGCCGCTTTCTTTGGTATATATTTCATAGAAAACGCAGTTCCTAGGGACAACTAGATCAGCAAGAAATTGTGTCAAATAATAGTGTTCATAACCCCTCGTATTGACGAGTAATAATACACCATGTTTTTCTCTACTTTTATCCACAGTCAAGCACACACCTACAGTTATCCTCCTCTTCCCCACAGCCCACAGTCCACATGATTCTATCATTTCCAAACTCATATACCACCACTTATTGCTCATCCCCGGGTAGCGTTTGGCTAACGTACCTTCCCTGTCATTAACCCCCAGGCTACGATACCAACTGTAGCCTAATGCCACCCCTACGCCCAGAGACCTTAGTGTCAAACTCCCACGTAACCCCCCTTAACCCTCTCCCTCTCGTTAATCCCCCCACGCTACTAACATTTAACATTCTCAAACCTTTTGTATAATTATATACTCCTATCCAGCCTACCTTCCCCCAGTAGAAAGGAACACCATTATAACTTTACTAACCCTTTGCATGCCATCTATTCCCTCACAACCCCTTCACAACCCTGTACCAAATGATCGTCAGTGCGAGGCTAGCCGCCTCGCCAGTGACTAACTTCTATTGCCATACTTCCAGATAAATGTGGCAGAGTTAGCAACCCAGTCTCCACCACATCCAATAAACCATGCAATTAACAACCCAACCAATTAAACCAGCTGGTCAAGGCACCTTCGGTTTTGGTATTACGAACACCCACATCTGTCTCATAAACAGAGGGTTATTACAAACACTTGTAATATGGCAAGCCCCCCGCCACAGCCGCCGGACGACCATCACAGAGAGAGGGCGCGCACCTACCCCTTTTCACCCACCCGAGGAGGGAGACCCCGACCCCTGCGGAGGTATACCTGACCCCTGTTTTGACTTCCGGGTCATTGCCAGGTAGCACCAGAATTCTTCCTATCAATGAACTAACCATGTATGCCTAACAACTTTACTAACCTCTAATAACCCCCAATAACCCATTAACCTTTCTTGCATACTCCGATAACCAAATTAGCACCTCAGCTATACCATAGAATAAAGACTGAACAATCTAAGAGAGACGCTCCTATCACAGCTGTCCCAATCCTCCTCGCAAAGTAGATCCAGTCTCTCTCCCCTAAATACTTCCAGTATAGCCAAAATAGTACCACTTACTAAGGCTCAGTTATATCACATTATGAAGGCTCCATATAGCCATGTGCCACAACAGTAATCACCACCTTACCTAGTTTCCGTATCCATTGAGAGCTCAAATAAGTCCAAAAAAACTCGAGATCCCTATGGCCTACAGGGTCCAAAACCGAGCCTATAAACCAAGCTCCAGCCCCCAGTAAAATCAGTTGAAAGATAGACACCAACCAGTGCCTGGCCCCCTTAAGTTGACCTCTAGCTCTGCCCTTGTGTTGTTCCTGAGAATTGAGTTCCAGAGCCGGCAGACTCCGTGGCAGATTGAGATAGAAGCATCTGTCCACGTACAAGAAATCTATGTGCACCTTATAACCTTCACAAACCAGTGGGTATATAAGCGTGTAGCCAGCAACGATCGCCAAGAGATCCATCTTGAGAACTTCCTACATATGGACCACCTGGACGGCCGCGGAACCAGTCGTTAGCCCCCAACATCACCGACGCAAGATAACCAGGACCAGATCAATCTAATACTACCCAAGATTCACTCTATCAGTACTACAGTGTTACAGTGCTATTTAGAGACTCACTTATTAATATTTCTATGAAGTGGCTATAGCTTTGCCCCAGTATAACTCATATATAACCATTCCATTAGGAAGTGCTAAGCGTATCAGTGTTTATTAATTAACAGGCGATATTAACTCTCGTAATTACCCATATATCCAGATATTGTTACATAGAAGTGAAACCCTAGTGATATCTGAATGTTCGCCCACTGATTTGCGTTCTATGTATTTCTGATACAAGAATATCAAACTTAGATCAGTGCCCCCCTGAGGTTACTAGAATTCCCGTGTTCTAAAATACGCATGTCTAATCTAGTCTGTGAATTACTCCTTGTGCATTAGAGCTACCAGTGATAAATCTAACAGTGAATATGAATCTATAAGTAACATTTATGGTCTCCAGTATATCAACTTGTGAATAAAGCCAGTGATCAGAAGATTAATACCTGAACGTTGGAAGTGGGAGACTAGGCTCCATCCAGATCCACTTAATGCTAGTTGTTCAATTCTATCATTTGTCTTGTACGAGTATTCATACCTTCTTATGCTTCACATTAATCATCATCAAGGAAACTATAGAAATGTGTACATTAATAAACGTGATCGTGTGTCTTGTTACCGTGTGTTTATTTTGTGTTCTCTATTCCTCATACCTTGTTTTGTGCATGCAGCCTTCTATACCCAGTCAGTTAGAACTCACATTACCCAAGTTAATCCTGTAGAAAAACAGGGCATAACATTGGCGACAGCGGTGGTTCTTGATTCGGATAAAAGGTTGCATTACATTGCAAGTTTGGAACAGCCAGAACACGATAACATCATGGCACACCGTTCTCACGTCCCCATCCCACATTATGATGATGGGAAGACTTACGAGATCGAAATGTTCATGACTATAGTGAAACCCGTACTTGACCTAGTTTATACCACGGACGCAGAAAAGATAGCCGCGACACTAACGCACCTGGGAAAAGCCGTTTCCCTGGTTGCCTACCAAGTGCATCTTGCTCTCACATGGGACGAATTTCGCACAATAGTGATAGAGGCCATTAAGCCTTCGTTGGGCGTTTTCGTGGCCCACACCCGTCTCCAAGACACTAAATTCGAAGGCGATCTAGATGCCACAGTGAATAAGATCGCCCAACATATCAAAGTGTCTTTCCCCACATTGACCAGAATCCAGCAAGAACAGCAGATTCTGGTCAACCTTGTATCAATATTGCCCTCAGCAGTAAAGAATCATTTCCGTGTGCACGATTTCGTCGGATATAAAAAAAGATCTCATCACGATCAGACGTATTTTGGCCGTGCACACAGAAACACCCACCCAAATCGCTGTAATCAAGAGGTTCCCCACACACCCGCAGCACCTCGACAACCAAAACCCCAAGGCTCAAACCTTCAACTCCAAGAATGCCTACCCCTCCTCATCCTTCCACAACAAACCTACCTACCCTTCCGGCAAGCCCCAACCCAGTAGGCCCCGGTTCCAACCTACCCAGCCACGCAGAATCTTCAACCGGAACAAAACCTACAACCCCTACCAACGTAAGAACCTTACATTAGTGATTATCAACCCCTATGATTTCCCTGCCTGTAGTGCTAAGTGTGCCCTCCATCAAATTCGTGACTCTGCCAAACCTCGCTCCTGTACTCCTCGCATTTCTGTAAATGAAGAGGAGTGGGGACAAGAGGAAGAAAGGGAGGCAATGCACACCGAAGACATAGCCCCCCATATCATGACCTCAGACGATACCAAGGAAACCCTGGAGGAGGTAGATACCGACCCCCAGGATTTTTAAAGTATCCCCCGCCCACGATGGCCTCGGCGGGGGATGCCATAACTGATCGCACTGCCCCCATTTACTACATGGCCAAAATCAAGGACATTCCTGTCCGCTTGTTAATCGACACGGGAGCTGCCAAGTCATGTTTGTTCAAGTCTTACTATAATCAACACCACCGACTATTTTGCCCCTTGTTACCTACCAAATCAGAACTAATCTCAGCTGCTGATACCTACTTAAATCTCCTAGGAGACACTTTGCCCCTGTCAGTAACTACTCCTGCCCCCCATGCTCGTTGTTATTACCCGTTCACAGTATTTTCCTCCCACTGTAAACATTACGATGGTTTCCTTGGACTTGACCTCCTTCAAAAACTCCAGGCCCAGGTTGACTGCGGCCAGAGGCTGATCTCATTCAAAAACAAATTCCAACCCAAAGCCTCTGACAAACCAATCACGCAGAAACCTATTCACAAAAAGAAAAAAAAACTCCACCCTCAACAAACTCTGAGTCAGGATTACCGAGCTGCAGCTAGCAGTAAGGTAACTCCTAACCCCTCCCCTTGCCCAGAGTTCTCTCAAAATATCACTCATTTCTTTGAAAAAATGCCTCAACAAACGAAAGAAGACAAGTCCAAGCAACTCCCTCTCGGTAACCCCCCCATTTCTCCTAACTCTGTCCAGGATCAATCCTCCCATGTTTCCAGGGCAGACTCTGATGTATGTAAAAACCATTCTACCAAATATTTATGCACACATGTTTCCAGGGAAAATGCCGACCTATGTACCCAACAATGTTTTTCCCCATGCCCCCAGAAATGCTCAGATATTCCACAACCAACAAAATTTCCCTTGTGACAGTTTTCCGTCAGTAGCTCCCTTTCACCCCCACACAATTCACACCCCTAGAAAACTTCAAAACCCCACACTTGACTCACCCCCTCACGACAGACAAACCCACCAATCCCATATAACCTCTAAACAAACCATCACTGCCACCGACAAAACTCCCCAAATTCGTCCTTTTAACAACCACAAATCAGTACATCAGTCCTCCCCCAATAACCCATGTTCTATTCCTAACTCTTCCCCCACCAATCATCCACAGTCCCACCAACAAATTCCGTTTTCTAAATCACTCACACCTCACCACTCTGATCCTCCCACACGCACCGTTAATCCCCCCCTCACGCGTGACCCCCACCAAAGTGATTCCCCCCCCCCCCCCCTCATGCTTACCGAGCACCTGCTCACCAGTCGGTCCCCCACCATCATTAGCCCAGCTGTAGTTCAAGATAAATGTCAAATTCCCCCCCGCCATCAAAAATGGGTTAACCTTCGACCCATACCCCAAACTCACATGATATTTTCCCCCACTACCACGTCCACCGACCCCAATCGTTGCCTCCTACAACCCGCCAGCATTCCGCTCGCATAAACCACATTCTAGTGGCCAATATCTCTGAAGAATCCCTGACATTACCAAAAGGCCTCATCATATGAGACCTCGAAACTTTTGATGACCTCCCCATAGATTCCAATGACACCCCTACCAGCCTCAAATTGCCCCCTCTCCCTGACACATTATCCAACCACCAAAAACATAGCATGTACGAACTATTGCTAGAGTTCAGTGACGTGTTTGCCCAACAACCCACTGAAATCGGACAGACCGATGTGGAACAACACATCATTAACACCACAGGCCCCCCCATAAGACAACCATCCCGTAGAAAAAATCCCATACAACGCCAGGAAGAGGAACGCCAAGTCCAAGAGATGTTAGAGGCCGGAATTGCTACCCCGTCCATCAGCCCCTGGTCTTCCCCTGTTGTCCTAGTAAAAAAGAAAGATGGGTCAACCCGTTTTTGCGTCGATTACAGGAGATTGAATGACGTAACCATTAACACCTTACGAGCGGCCTATGCGGTTTATTTATGTGTACCGCACAGCGGGGTGTTTTTAGCCAAAATAGGGCTGTTTACGTGATCATTTTCATGCCTAAATAAGACCCAGAACGTAAAACAAGTACCTATCCCTGAAAGGGCATAAACAGAGCTTTCGAATGACACCATAACGATCCTTGTATGATGGATAGTTTTCTTGCAATAACCGTGCAACGCGAGTGCAAAAAGCAGGTAATTCGGTACTTTCAGTACATAATTGAGTATGTAGCGAGTGAGAGAGGGAGGAGGGAGCTGAGATTTGTGTCAGTAGGTTCGCCGCGGTGGTCTGGAGCAGTCATACGCTCGCTAGTCTCCTGCCACCACTTGTCTCTCTCTCTCAGCCACATTACGTGCTGAAATTGCCACTCGAGTTATGTCGAGCGCCGCCACATAGTCCAGCTTTATTTAACTCGACTTATGTTGCTCGCCGCTAATTAAGGGTTAAGGACGCTACGCCCATTACCCAGGATAGACGATTCCCTTGACTCCCTATACGGATCCAGATGGTTCACTACCCTCGACTTGCAAGCAGGGTATTGGCAAGTGTGACGCATGTCCACGTGTGAGCATGCTGTACAGAACGCCTAGTGATGCCCCACTCTCGCTAGGATCGTCAGGGCAGGAACTTTGGCTGTAGTCTATGTAGAGTTTCCTAACTTAGTTCATGTGAGCCGTTGTACTATAAGTATTATGAATATGTATTTTGTTTTCATCTGAGTCAACGAGTTCTATTTTATATCATTAGTTATAAGTATTGTGTGTAAATCTTATTTGTAATGATGGGAAGAGAAACAGCCACAGTTGGGGGTCAGTGGGTGCGCCAGGCGGGAGGTGGGCCTAACTCACTCTCATTCCTCCCTCCCTCAGTGCTAGGGGAGCCTTTGTGTATCCCAGAGGAGAGAGAGAAATTACGTAATGGTTGTCAGTGGGCGGTCCTTAGTAGTTCACGTTGGGCTCACTAGAGGGCCGGGTATAAAAGGGATGTCTAGCCATTTTTTCATCAGAACTCATTAGGCAGAGCGACTTCTCATTTCCCTTGCTAACTATATATATTCTTCTGACTGATGGGAACTTTCTCTACTACCTTACATTCTTATCTCCTCTTTTCCCTACCCTGTTTAACTTGCATGGTCCCGTTGGTGCAAAGCTAGTCAGCCAACGTATTATCGCTTGAGTTCTCACGAGATACTTGCCTATTAGATAGCCTATTTTGGAAGGGTTGACTTAGAATAGGATTGATTTATGTTTGTTGCACTTGTATATGCATTTCCCTGTGTGTTATTATTATTATTCCTGTTTTCTGCTAGTCTAGGTAATGCTAGACTGGGGTAAGGCTTTTCTGTGTTACGAGTTGTTGTTTGATGCAGTGGTTAAGCGATAAACCTGCATACTCGTTTCGGTTCAGTGAAGCCTAGGTTGTCTTCGCGGCTGACTGTGTTGAGTTAATAATTTACAGTGCGTGAGGGCAAGAGCCTAACCACCCTGTATTTTATTAACAGTTTGTTTTTACTTTGTCAAGGAGCCGGGAGAAAACCAGATACAAGGGATCTGGATTTCTCAAAGTGCACTTGTTAGTTTTAACGTAATACTTTAAACAGTCGTGAGGACTTCGCTAGGCTACGAGCCGTTTTTGCTCAGTCACTGCTACCTTTTTGCCTACAGTACCCCAGCTAGACTTTACTCGATTAGTAGATACAGAATAGTATTGAAGCTTTCCTTATGTATGATATTGTTTATGCACTATTGATTTTATGTGTTGCAAGCTTGGCTACTTTAGTGATTAGTGGCCCACGAGCACAATCCGAGTAGGCTATTGCCGTTGCATTTGCGGAGTACTTCCTTTTAATGTTTGCCATTTACTATTGCATATTCTTTTAATTATTCTTATGCCAATTTAAGCCTTTAATAGTATTTAATTGCCAGTGTTTTTGCTTATTGAATTACTGTTCAAAATCCGATACGTACTTCTTACGAGCATCCGAGAAGCATATAACTTTTTCAGAAGATTCCTTGCTCGATGCTTAAGGACTATTAATTAACGTAACATAATAGTGCCGATCCGAAGTAGAGGGTGGAGGACTTCTTAAGTTCATAGTCAAGGGTGGATTACTTCGGCTTCGGCCAACACTATTCTTTGGTGTTGTTGTTTCTTACTTCATTGTTTGATTGTTGACCAGACTAGATAATTCCTGTCTCTTTATTAGTCTGTTGTTGAGCACTAGTACCGAGTTCTTGTATACCCCGTTATAGCAGATTGAACTCTGGAGGGTATTGGTGTTTTTTGTTCGGCTGGCAGTACTCAGGGGTTGGGATCGTGTGTTTCCGTTGTGGCAGCGAGCCGTATTCGAGTCCTGATTGAGAGCCCTTGTGTACCCGAGTGCCAGTTCGTAACAAATGGCGACCTTGCTTAGGATTTTGTGAACAGTATACATTTTTGCAGAGTTGTACAACATTTGTTTGGTTGTATTTTAGCGTGCATATTGAAGATTTTTTTTTTTTGTATGGCAATTAGTAAAGCATTTAAGAGACTCCAGTTAATTTAGTAATTAGTGCTTGCATAGGAAGTTTAACACTTTTGTCTCGAGAATTTTTTTGTGGACTTCAGTATGTCGTGCATTAGCACTGACGATGAGCGAGAGATGTCATTTGAAGGTGTGCCGTTAGTAACCAGTGAGGAGGATGCTAGAGTTTTTGTGAGTAAGCGGTGCCACGTGACGGAGGAGAGGCTGACTGGGGTGGATGTTTGTGGCTTGCACCTGATAGCCAAGGTTTTGGGCATTTCCAATGTAGCAGGGATGTCCAAGGGGGAGCTGATTTCCTGGGTGTTGCGTGGGCGACATGGGGTTTCGGAGGAGAGGGCGTTTGGGGGTGTTCCTCCCCAGATCCCTCTCACTCGACTCCCACAGTGCCGTCCACTCAGTTACCGGAGGTTAGCACTCTCCCACAGAGGGATGAGAATTGGCAGATTGGAGTGCCCTCGGGTGGTGCACGTGGTGGTTCCCCAGTTTTTGCCCCCCTCCTTCAGTAGTGGCAGCTCCCTCTTCCTGCCTGTCTCCAGATATGGTATTTAGACTTGAGCTTGCTAAGATTGAGGCTAGGAAGCAGGAGAATGAGACTAGGAGGCATGAGATTGAGGTTAGGAGGCAAGAGGATGAGACCAGGAGGCAAGAGGATGAGACCAGGAGGCATGAGGCTGAGCTTAGGTACGACTCGGAGAAATATTGTGCTAAATTAGATTTAGATAAGACTCGTGCAGAGTCGACAGGGACTCGGATGGGCCGTGAGGGCCAAGTAAGAGAACAGTCCTTGGCCCACTTAGTCAAATTGGTGCCGGTATTTAGTGAAACTGAAGTCACAGAATTTTTTAATCGTTTTGAGAAGAAGTGTAGGGAGCATAATTGGCCTGAAGAGAAGTGGGCAGCTCTAGTCTCCTCAAGACTTACGGGTAAGGGTCTGAAGGCTTATGATGCACTGCCTTTAGAGTCTTGCATTGACTACCCAGAATTGAAGAGAGCTGTCCTACGGGCATACGAGTTGCAACCGGAAACATATCGATTGAAGTTTCGGGGTGTTACAAAGACTAGGGAGGCGACCTTTCTTGAACATGCCCGGGACTTAAAAGATGCACTTAAAAACTGGACACGTTCTGAGAAAGCTGAGACGGCAGAACAGTTGACTGAGCTGTTTCTGCTCGAGCAGTTTTATAAGTGTACTGGTGCAGAAATGACTTTAAATATTAAAGAAAAGAACCCAAGAACTCTTCAAGAGGCAGCTGAGATGGCTGACCTCAGGTTGTTGCTAATCAGGGGATGTGAATCTGTAAAGCGTGTTGATGCAGTTCCCAAGGGGCGCGATACTCCAAACCCTCGAGCTCAGGACAATCACTATAGATATAAACCTCAGTTTAAAAGCCAAGATACCAGGACTGAACCAAAGACTACAGCCGTCCCATTACAGAAGGGTCAGAACTCCGCCCCTTATCGGAAGAGACCGATAGGGGAAGTGGAATGTTTTCATTGTAGAAAGAAGGGGCATTATGCAAAATCTTGTCATAGTAAGCCGCCAACTGCAGCCGTGTCTTTGGTGCGCAGCATAGGTGTGGCTGAAATGTCGTCTGGATTTACCCAGGGTAGTTTGCCAGCGGCAGGGTCACAGGCTATGTATAAGACTCAGGAAGGCTCGTCCCCTGTCCGTGATGTCTTTTGCGCCCATAGAGGGACCGGTAGGGTAAGTTGGGCGGGTTGCCAGCATGAGGTGGAAGTTTTGCGTGATACTGGAGCTTCACAGACACTTTTGAAGAATTTCACGGGGCGACCAATTAATGCGGCACAGGTGGTTGTTGTTCAGGGTATTAATGCGACCAGGTCATACCCGTTGGTTCGTGTGGAGCTGGAAGTTGATGGTGTGATTAAGGACTTAGATGTTGGGATCGTTGAGAAATTGCCAGTGGAGGGCGTCGACCTTCTTCTCGGCAACGACTTTGCGGTGCCTACTTTAGAAGTTCCACCCTTAGTCGTTGCCGAGAGGCCGGCCGACGTGAGTAGGGAGGAACAAGAGTGGGTAGTGAGTTGTCAACGCCAACAGATGGCATGTGTGGTAACTCGTTCCCAAGCATTTAAGGTATCACAGCCTATTTCCCAGGCCACAGAACAGCGGAGGAAGGGATTTAAGGAGAAGCGGAAGGCTGGGAAAAGTTTGAAGAGTTTAGAACCAGTGGCTCTCCCAAAAGACCCAATAGCAGGACCTTTGACCGAGTCTGTTGTAACTCCAGTGCCTAACACAGTTGATAAAGTAGTGGAGGAGGCAGAGACTCAGAGACAGCACCGTTACCTGCAGCGAGAAAACCGGATGTCTAAGTTGGATGTTGGGGGAGGGCATGAGTTGTTGACCAAGCAGTTAGACATGTTGGCTCCCACAGACATTCGAAAGTTGCAATTAGAGGATTCAGAGGTTTTGCAGTGTACCAATGGGGCTGTGGAGTTAGAAGAAGATAGGGATGCAAAGGCAGGGGATTTTTTTTTCGTTAATGGAATTTTATACCACCGATATCAAGATCCTAAAAGGAACTGGGAGGGCGGATCAGGTACAGTTGACCAGCTGGTCGTGCCAGAGGGCTGCAGGGAAAGTTTGCTTAGGTTGGCTCATGATTCTCCATTATCAGGACATTTGGGTGCCAAGAAAACGGTGGCGGCTTTGGGGAAATTGTTTTGGTGGCCGGGGATTAAGTCTCATGTGCAGTCATGGATAAACTCATGTGATATTTGTCAACGTGTCGGGAAACCGAACCAAGTTATTCCTAAGGCTCCGTTACACCCTATTCTTGTGATTGGGCCACCCTTTAGTAAAATTATTGTTGACATGGTTGGTCCACTCCCTCCCACTAAGGCTGGAAATAAATTTTTGTTAACCATAATGGATGTTGCCACTAGATACCCCGATGCATACCCTATGAAAAATGGAATGGCTAAGACGGTAGTCAGTAACTTGTTGTGGTACTTCTCAAGGTACGGGTACCCGGAGGAGATTCAGTCTGATCAGGGATCTAATTTCACCTCCAACATGTTCAAGCAAACAATGCAACAGCATGGGATACGAGCAGTAGTATCGTCAGCGTATCACCCTGAGAGTCAAGGGGTGCTTGAGCGGTGGCATGCTACACTTAAAAGCATGCTCAGGTGTTATTGTGCTGACAACGGTATGGATTGGGATCTTGGATTGCCTTATGTGCTGTTTGCTGCTCGGGAGGTACCTGGTGAGAGCCTGGGATTTAGTCCAAACGAGCTGATTTTTGGACACCGTGTCAGGGGCCCCCTTAACATGCTGAAAGAAATTTGGGAGGGGACTGTGCAGCCTTGTCCATTATTAAAGTATGTGCTTGAAAGCCGTGAGCGCATGTTTAACCCTTAGCGGCGGCGAGAAAGTCGAGTAAATAAAGCTGGACTATGTGGCGGCGCTCGACATAACTCGAGTGGCAATTTCAGCACGTAATGTGGCTGAGAGAGAGAGACAAGTGGTGGCAGGAGACTAGCGAGCGTATGACTGCTCCAGACCACCGCGGCGAACCTACTGACACAAATCTCAGCTCCCTCCTCCCTCTCTCACTCGCTACATACTCAATTATGTACTGAAAGTACCGAATTACCTGCTTTTTGCACTCGCGTTGCACGGTTATTGCAAGAAAACTATCCATCATACAAGGATCGTTATGGTGTCATTCGAAAGCTCTGTTTATGCCCTTTCAGGGATAGGTACTTGTTTTACGTTCTGGGTCTTATTTAGGCATGAAAATGATCACGTAAACAGCCCTATTTTGGCTAAAAACACCCCGCTGTGCGGTACACATAAATAAACCGCATAGGCCGCTCGTAAGGTGTTAAGAGTCTGGAGATGGCAGGTAGAAATTTGACAGAATCACAAGCTTTGATGAAGGACAGGTATGATCGCAAAGTGAGGCTCCGGAAGTTCACTGTAGGACAAGAGGTATTAATTTTGTTGCCTTTGGTTGGTAACCCCCTCTCTGCGAAGTACACTGGACCTTATAAAATTGTAGAAAAAATTTCAGACTTAGATTACCTTGTTGCCACTCCAGACAGGAGGAAAAAGAACCAGTTATGTCACGTGAACCTTATTAAAGAGTATGTGAGGCGCCCCTCTGAGCCTCTCACTGTCCCTGTGTTGGCTTGTTGCGGCCGTGGTGGAGAAGGAGAGGGGGACAGTCAAGCTTCGGAGGAGGGTAGCTGGGATCAACATGTTTCAGCGGATCAGTGGGCGGGGAACTCGAGCCTAAGGGCTGACGAGGCTATAGCTCATTTGCCTGAGCCGCAGTTTGATGCTATCCGTCAGTTGTTCGGTTCATACCCCACTGTATTTGCTGAACACCCAGGCCTCACTACTCAGGCTATGCATGATGTTGACGTGAGGGACCATATACCCTTTAAGTCAATCCCGTACCGTGTGCCCCCCATAAAACTACCAGCTCTGAGGGATGAGTTGGAGTATATGCTCGGTAGAGGGTTGATAGAGAAAGGCACAGTTAAGTGGACTTCCCCCGTAACACTGCAGCCTAAGCCAGATGGCAAGGTACGCTTTTGTATTGATTTCCGTAGGTTAAACGGTTTGACTCCAACTAACCCATATCCTCTTCCTCGGGTTGATGATAGTGTTGACAAAATTGGTAATGCTCGTTTTTTGTCTAAAGTAGATTTAGTAAAAGGTTACTGGCAAGTACCATTGTCCGAGCGTGCTAAAGAGGTATGTGGTTTTGTTGTGGACGGGAGTACCTACCGGTGCAATGTTATGCCTTACGGACTTAAGAATGCACCAGCAACGTTTCAGAACCTGATGAATGAAATTATAAAGGACATTCCAAATTGCACCGTATATTTGGACGATGTAATCATTTATGATGACGACTTTGAGAGCCATTGTGAGCACCTTGAGACCTTGTTCCGGAAACTTAGTGAAGCAGGTCTGGTAGTAAATTTGGCAAAGTGTGACTTCGTAAAAGCCACTGTGCAGTACCTTGGGTTTGTAGTGGGAAGGGGACAGGTGTGCCCTCCTCAGAACAAGGTAAAGGCTATCAATAAATTTCCGCACCCAACAACCAAGAAGCAGATTATGAGATTCTTGGGTATGATAGGCTACTACAGACGCTTCATAAAAGGTTACTCAACGGTGTTGGCACCTCTCACAGATTTGTTATCTAAAGACAAAAAGTTTTTGTGGGCACCTGAGTGTGAAAAGGCTTTCACTTTGGTGAAACATTTGCTATGTACTCACCCGATACTCAGGGCCCCAGACTTTAACAGGCCTTTTCAGCTGGCAACAGATGCTAGTGGTGTAGGGGCTGGTGCCGTCTTGCTACAGACAGACAATGAAGGTGTGGAACACCCAGTAAGTTTCTTTTCTAAGAAGTTCAATGCTGCACAAAAGAACTATTCTACAATAGAAAAGGAATTACTGGCGATTGTGCTGTCGCTCAGGCACTTCGAGGTGTATGTTCCAGCCTATGGCCCAGTCGTGGTTATCTACACTGATCATCACCCTTTGAGATTCCTGAATCAATTTCACAATCGCAATATGAGACTGACCAGGTGGTCTTTGATGTTGCAGGAGTATAACCTGGACATCCGTCATATTGCTGGATGTGACAATGTGATCGCGGATTGTTTATCAAGGGTGGATGATCAGTTGTAGGCTATCACAGGTGTGTGGGTTTGAGTGGAGGAAAATAGGCTGCCCTTATAGTGCAGCCGGGAAAAACATATTAAAATATAAAAGTCATATAAAAACTCTTTCTTTTGATATAGGTAATCGTATAACTTTGTCATAGCCTATAGAGTTTGAGTAGTCCACGAACTATCAAACGGCTGAGCTGCTGTAAGCTCGCTCTGGGAGCATGATATTGTGTCTTTTTGCTATTGTTGGGAGGAGTTATAAAATGTGAATTTTTTTTTTTAATAATAAGATGTGTTTTGGTGATAAACTCAGCTTTATTTTAGTGCCATGCGGTCGCTGGGTGTGAGGGGCTTGATGGGGTTCTGTGTTTGTCAGATTTTAGCTCAGGGTTGAGCGAGTAAAATCTTGGGGGAGGTGTGACGCATGTCCACGTGTGAGCATGCTGTACAGAACGCCTAGTCATGCCCCACTCTCGCTAGGATCGTCAGGGCAGGAACTTTGGCTGTAGTCTATGTAGAGTTTCCTAACTTAGTTCATGTGAGCCGTTGTACTATAAGTATTATGAATATGTATTTTGTTTTCATCTGAGTCAACGAGTTCTATTTTATATCATTAGTTATAAGTATTGTGTGTAAAACTTATTTGTAATGATGGGAAGAGAAACAGCCACAGTTGGGGGTCAGTGGGTGCGCCAGGCGGGAGGTGGGCCTAACTCACTCGCATTCCTCCCTCCCTCAGTGCTAGGGGAGCCTTTGTGTATCCCAGAGGAGAGAGAGAAATTACGTAATGGTTGTCAGTGGGCGGTCCTTAGTAGTTCACGTTGGGCTCACTAGAGGGCCGGGTATAAAAGGGAAGTCTAGCCATTTTTTCATCAGAACTCATTAGGCAGAGCGACTTCTCATTTCCCTTGCTAACTATATATATTCTTCTGACTGATGGGAACTTTCTCTACTACCTTACATTCTTATCTCCTCTTTTCCCTGCCCTGTTTAACTTCCATGGTCCCGTTGGTGCAGAGCTAGTCAGCCAACGTATTATCGCTTGAGTTCTCACGAGATACTTGCCTATTAGATAGCCTATTTTGGAAGGGTTGACTTAGAATAGGATTGATTTATGTTTGTTGCACTTGTATATGCATTTCCCTGTGTGTTATTATTATTATTCCTGTTTTCTGCTAGTCTAGGTAATGCTAGACTGGGGTAAGGCTTTTCTGTGTTACGAGTTGTTGTTTGATGCAGTGGTTAAGCGATAAACCTGCATACTCGTTTCGGTTCAGTGAAGCCTAGGTTGTCTTCGCGGCTGACTGTGTTGAGTTAATAATTTACAGTGCGTGAGGGCAAGAGCCTAACCACCCTGTATTTTATTAACAGTTTGTTTTTACTTTGTCAAGGAGCCGGGAGAAAACCAGATACAAGGGATCTGGATTTCTCAAAGTGCACTTGTTAGTTTTAACGTAATACTTTAAACAGTCGTGAGGACTTCGCTAGGCTACGAGCCGTTTTTGCTCAGTCACTGCTACCTTTTTGCCTACAGTACCCCAGCTAGACTTTACTCGATTAGTAGATACAGAATAGTATTGAAGCTTTCCTTATGTATGATATTGTTTATGCACTATTGATTTCATGTGTTGCAAGCTTGGCTACTTTAGTGATTAGTGGCCCATGAGCACAATCCGAGTAGGCTATTGCCGTTGCATTTGCGGAGTACTTCCTTTTAATGTTTGCCATTTACTATTGCATATTCTTTTAATTATTCTTATGCCAATTTAAGCCTTTAATAGTATTTAATTGCCAGTGTTTTTGCTTATTGAATTACTGTTCAAAATCCGATACGTACTTCTTACGAGCATCCGAGAAGCATCTAACTTTTTTCAGAAGATTCCTTGCTCGATGCTTAAGGACTATTAATTAACGTAACGTAATAGTGCCGATCCGAAGTAGAGGGTGGTGGACTTCTTAAGTTCATAGTCAAGGGTGGATTACTTCGGCTTCGGCCAACACTATTCTTTGGTGTTGTTGTTTCTTACTTCATTGTTTGATTGTTGACCAGACTAGATAATTCCTGTCTCTTTATTAGTCTGTTGTTGAACACTAGTACCGAGTTTTTGTATACCCCGTTATAGCAGATTGAACTCTGGAGGGTATTGGTGTTTTTTGTTCGGCTGGCAGTACTCAGGGGTTGGGATCGTGTGTTTCCGTTGTGGCAGCGAGCCGTATTCGAGTCCTGATTGAGAGCCCTTGTGTACCCGAGGGCCAGTAACAACAAACAACAAAGGGTGGCCATAGTGTCCAGTTCGTAACACAAAGAGTGCGCTATCAAGGCAGAGGACGGGGGGCACTAGAAAAGTAAACAACCTTATTCTACAGCTTAGTGGTGGCCACACACGTAGCAATTTAACGTCCTTAGCAACTTGTGGGGCCTCTGAACGGACCGCAGCCATGTGTCATCGACCTGTTGATGAATTACGGGTTATTACGAATGGTCCCTTCAGTTACGTTGGGAAACCTTGGGTTCCTGGGTCCTAGCGTATCATAATCGATTAATTATTGTGTAGCTTCATAGACTTAGAAGCGAGTCCTGGGAAGATGACACCAACTCTCTCAGGTTGAAACAAAGTTCTGTCCTTCCTGAAAGAATACTTGCGTGAGGCTGCCGGGGTTGTCTAAATTG